>VZTU01003514.1:8995-68891 GCA_013400835.1 Zapornia atra | reverse complement strand
CCTCCCCCTCTACTCTGCCCTGGTGAGGCCACATCTGGAGTGCTGTGTCCATTTCTGGGCTCCTCAGTTCAGGAAAGATGGGGAACTACTGGACAGAGGCCAGCAAAGGGTGGCAAGGATGAAGAGGGCACTGGAGCATCACTTTTGTGAGAACAGGCTGAGAGAGCCAGGCCTGTTTAGCCTGGAGAAGACTGAGGGGTTGTCATCCATGCTTATAGATATTTAAAGGGTAGTTGTCTAGAGGAAAAGGCCAGTCTCCTCTCAGTGGTGCCCAGTGGCAGGACGAGGGGCAGCGGGCACAAGCCAGAACACAGGAAGTTCCATCTCCGTATGAGAAAAAACTTCTTTACTCTGATGGTGACCGAGCACAGGAGCAGGCTGCCAAGAGATTGTGGAGTCTCCTTCTCTGGGGATAGTCAAGATGTACCTGGATGCAATCCTGTGCAACCTGCCCTAGGTAAATCTGCTTTAGCCGTGAGGTTTGGACTAGATGATCTTCAGGGATCACTTCCATCCCCTACCATTCTGTGAAAGATCAGTTTTCAGGGGCATGTATCCAAAGGTGACTTGAATTTTCTGCAGCTCGTCCTTCTTGTGGTCCTGTCCTAAAGTCTGGTGAGGATTAAGTTTGAATTGTTACATCCTTGATAAAGCGTATTCAGGACATACCTATTCAGCAACATTTGGAGGATATGTAAGGACAGGCTAAAACCCAAACTATTCTACTGCTTGGAAACTTCTCCCAGTTGTCCTGCTTTCTTCTGTCACTTCACCATTGAAGCAATATGGAGTATTTGAAGAAGTGGATCTAAGATTCTCTGGTCTATTTCCATTGGCATTTGTTGTGGTTTTGCATGGTGAGGGTTGGGCGGGGAGCTGCAGGGGTGACTTCTGCAAGAAGCAGCTAGAAGCTCTCTACAGGCCCCAGAGAGTAAACACAAGCTGAGCTTAAGGATGGATTGCTGCTGACCAAGGCTGAGTCCATCAGTGATGGTCACAGTGCTACTGTGAACCACATTTAAGAGAAAAAAAACCCCAACCCACAAACAGACACTTTTTGCCACCAGAGAAGAGAGTGAAAAGATTTAATAAACTCTGGAGACACCAAGGTCAATGAAGAAGTGGGGGGAGGTGCCCCAAGTGCCAGACAGAGTGAGTCCTCTGCAGCCCATGGAGAAGACCATGATGGAGTGGGTTGTCCCTTTGCAGCCCATGGAAGATGATGGGGAGCAGAGACCCTACCTGCAGACTCTGGAGAGGCATCTGGCCTCTAGCCAGGGTCAAACGTCCACAATATTTCATATTCAAGATCAGACAAGACGTTTTGTCTTTGGCTGACTTGTCTGCATTTGCCTTTTGAGGAATTCCCGTTGAATAGCTGCCACAGGGATGGTGAGTTCGAGAGCACTACCCACAGCAGTAGTGATGTCCAGTTTCCTGGGATTGGTTATCACATCATCTGCGGCTACTTGGTTAAAGGCACTGGTATGTTCCCAAGAGACAACTGATCAGTATAAGATAATTTGCTCCCATGACTCCAAAGAGAATAGTTTATTCAAAAAAAAAAAAAAAGTGCTACGCCATTTACTGCAGTAGGTCTCTGATGACAAGGAGAAATCCACTGTGTCCTTGGCAGAGATCCCAGAATTCACAAGGTACTTCTATGTGATAAATCAGCCCAAGTGTTTGTGCCCTATGAGAGGTTTTAGTCTGGATTAGATATCACAGACTTGTGTTGAGTGAATTTGCTCCTGGAATGGACACATGTTTAAGAAACACGTGTCACGCAATGGTCCAGACTTGCTATTAACTGAGATAGGTACAGGAAGGGTGGGAACAATGAAAATTATCAGAATTCCTACACTTTTTCAATTGGAAGAGAGCGTCAACCAAAGAATTCATGAAGAAATACTTACTGCTTTGACCAACAAAATGTTTTTTGCAGATCTGCCTTTTCTGGAGTAGGAAAACACATATCAATAGGTTGGAAGGACTGCTCTCCCTGGTACGAATCAGGTCTTCAGGTAGAAAGTACTGTTCCTCTGAATCAGGAGGCCGTGCAGGACAACACTGTCACATGCACCATATTGTCTGTATCTCTACAACTACATCAAACATCACCACCGTGACTGTCAGACCAAATGTTAATGTGTAGTACCTGTATCCATACTGGTGAAAGGTCTTCCCACCAGAAGAAGATGCTTGCCTCTGTGCAGCCTGTTAGGGTGGTCCTTGACTGCTGATTCCTAATCTGTGTCTGGAAGTTGTCTGGGAGTGGGCAGGTCTGAGACCATGCCAAGCACAGGGTGATCAAATACCTGGGAATATTGCCTGGCATTGCAGGAATCATTGTATTAAGCCTCTGCGTGTCTGGATTTGGTTTCTTTGTTGTCAAACCAGTCTATTATCCCTGTACCTCCTCAGACTAAGTTATTCCCCAAAAGGCAATTTCAGCTGATTGTCACTCTAGCCTGCAGTTCTTGGAAGACATCTCTTTGGTTGGCCGTTCCTGTAAGCAGACATGGTTGTATTGTGTGCCCCAGAAGGAGTTTTTGTACTGATGTATGCCTTGGTTCCTCACCTGATATGTGCCTTTGAATATGTGCCTATGGTTGCAAGGCCTGCCTGAGCTTGCTCTCTCTGCTGATCATCTGGCTCCAGTGAGATGCAGCAGCTGGAAGTCCATCCCCCCATTAGCCATCATTACTCTCAAGCAATAGTGATGTTTATTATTTTTTAATCTGGTCCTGGTCTTAGGAGGAGCATTGCTACCATGAGAAGAGGAGGCTGAGGGGAGACCTTATCAATGCCTATAATTATCTGAAGGGAGATTGTAGAGAGGTGGGCGATGGTCTCTTCAGCCAGGTGACAGGAGATAGGACAAGGGGAAATGGCACAAAGCTGTGCCAGGGCGGGTTCAGATTAGACATTAGGAAAAAAAAGTTCACTGAAAGAGGTGTCAGGGCCTGGAACAGGCTGCCCAGGGAGTGGTTTGAGTCACCATCCCTGGGTGTGTTTGAAAAAAGGGTAGATGAGGTACTTAGGGATATGGTTTAGCATAGGACAGGAACAGTTGGGCCCGATGATCTTAAGAGGTCTTTCCAACCTTGTGATTCTGTGTGATTCTGTGACTTTCTAATGGCAGCCTTCATCCTCCCTGACGCACCTTTTCCAGTCAGCTGGAGGGGAATGTGTGGGGCTTCAAAGGACACAGGGCTGCTCTCTAATCTGACACTGTGGTTCCTCCAAATACATCATCCACCCAGATTCTGTGGCCTGTTGTTCACTGAAAACCATAATCCTACTCTTGTGATGGACAGCCTTTGTTTTTGAGGTTGCCAGGTCCTTTTTGCCTTTGGCTGTGATAAGCAAAAAGGCATTTATTAGCCAGGCAATGCTTGTGACTTGCTGAATTGGGTTGCATTGTTGTCCCCAAGAGCTGTGTTGAATGCATTGCCCTAATAAGTAACATTTTGAGCAGCATTTTGTTTCTAAAATACAGGTAACGTAATTCACCTAGTATAGTTTTTATTTTTAAATTACTACTTTTATGCCAGTCTGTGGAGGAAAATAAAGAAAAGGGGGTAGAGCCTGTGTTTCATATGTTAAAGGGTTAGCCACAGTCATCTGTAGTAATCTAATCCCTTTTCATATACACATGAACTCAGGAAGAAACCAGAGATTTTTCAAGAGAGCCCAGCAGGCAAATATTTCCCATTTTAGCACTCAAGTAAGTGGAATTAAAAATAGGTGAAGTTAGAAGACACGGAACACTCTTGAAATCCTGCCTTTTGAGACTGTGAAAGGGAATCGGATTTTCTTGAAAATCCGGCCCCTGTGTCCTGTGCTAGTGAAGTAGGTGAACTGAAGCTTTGCTATAATCTGACTATATTTTAGTACATGTCTGTGTTTCTCTTTAAACACAGGGTCCCTTCTCTAAACACACCTCTGTCTTTACAGGGTCCCTCCCACTCCCCCATAAAGCGAAAGGTGTGTTTTGACAAGGAGCATGCAAAAATTACTGAAATTAAACTTTTCTGTTCAGTCCCTTGTTTATGTTTGTTTTTCACTGCTTTTAAAGGGATGAAGAAGAGAAAAAAAAGTCTCATTCAGATGGTACAGATGAAAAGGATAATGGGAGCCAGACGAAGGCTGTCAGTCGAATTGGCAACTCAAATAACCCATTCCTGGACATCCCTCATGACCCCAATGCTGCCGTGTATAAAACTGGATTTCTGGCTCGTAAAAGCCATGCAGATATGGATGGAAAGAAAAGTGAGTATCTTTCATTCTTAACGTCTCATTTTCTTGTTATCTCTGCACAGTGCCACTTACAATGAGTCCATGTGCTTCTCAAGGCAAATAGTGCTGCTTCATTAGGGGAAATTGCAGCAATAACAAACAACGCAGCAATTGGATTATCACACTCTCACTATTAGGCCAGGATTTACGATTTTCAGTTGCATTTGCAGAATCTCTAATGCATGAGCATAATGAGTAATGTGATACGGCAAAGCAATGTGAATCTTTTGTGCTAAAAGAAAATGAATCTCATGGTTTGCAGAGAGAAAACAATTTCAAGTGAATTACAGTAGCTGTTCTGTAGAAGTTTGGTAATTCTCCTCTTCCTTAAGCGACACCAGATTGTTTCAAGTCTCCCCTTCCCCCCTCCAACTGTCTTTAAAGAAAGGCTGTTCTTTATCTCTGCTTGGGAGGTGCTGTAGTTGTTCCCTTTCCTATTTTCCCAGCCATGGGTCACATACCCAGTGAAGGTCAGCAGTTTTGGTAACTTTATGCCATGCAGTTTCTCCCTATTCTTCCTTTATAATAATACTGGCGTGCCTCTTCCTTATGTTATTCATCCTCTTTCCTTCTTGTCCTACTTCATTTGCAGTGCACTAATTATCAAAGGCTTCTGATTCACCTGTGTGTGTTTTATTTGGACATCTTCATTTGTTTGTTTTCTATTGATGTTCTTGGAGACAGCAGAGGCTACTCAGAGGCATCTGTATTTTCCGAAGTCATTGCTGGCGGTCACCTAATCATGGTTCACGCTGTTGGGCTGAATCCTGAAGGCAGGGTCTGACTTTGTGATGGGTTTCCAGAAACTGCAAGTCTGTCCTAGCTGGGATAAGCTCTTTGGTGTTTACGTGTTTTGCTAGTGTATTTTAGAAGGTACAATTACAGATCAGTATTTTCAAGCTGGAGGCTGACAGCTGGACAACTAAATTCAAGCAGAGATGTCGAAATCAAACTGACCTCATTCTTTGTGATGACCGGATGCTGTGAATAGGTTCTTCTTTATTAAACTTCTATTTAACCTTAATAAATAATTGTATCTAGTTGCCTTTATTAAATTATCTGTTTAATTATAAGGAAGCAGAATTCAGCACATGGGATGCTGGCATTTTGGGGATAATCCGTGTGTGAGTAACCAAGGCCATGTTTCTGGAAGTTTCTATACATCTTAGAGGTCTGTCTGTCATTGTCATGCAGCTCTTGCAAAAGTTACATTTGGACTTTCAAGTTGCAAATAAAAGGAAACTTTTTAAAAAGTAGTTAGACCTTTTTATCTTTGGTTTCCTAATGGGATTGTTGCAGGGCAGAGCTGAGCTTGTGCAGGATTGCTAATGAAGTGATGTGCTAGTGTGCCATGTGCATCTTCTCAGGAAAGAAGTACCGAGGGCTAAAGCACTCAGGCAGTCTAGAGGAGGATGTTACAGGGGCCAATGGTGGGAAGCTGAACCAAACAAATGCCAGTTAGAAATAAGGCCTGTCATGTGAGATGAGAATGATTAACCTCTAGAGCAAGGGACTAATAACCTCTTCAGTACTGCTTGCTGTCTTCAGATAAGAATGGGATGCCTTTCTGAGGGCAATGCTTTAGTTGTGCATGGGTTGTGAATTTCAGTATAGAGGCAAGTAGATGCTGGTCAGTGGGGCGTGTTTGTTGAGAGTGAGCTTAAATGCAGACTTCTGGTCTCCTGCACTGTGATCGTACTGCCTGTACCTTCTCTCTCTATTGCAGTTTAGGTTTTTTTCCCCCTGAGTGCTTGTTTCTTGGAATTTGTGGGCTGGCTATGTTATCTCTTTTACATTCTTCAACCTCTAACTGACTTCAGGTTTCTTGAGGGGTGATTTTTTTTAATTCTTCAGGATTTTGTTTGGCTCCTCCTCTTTTCTCCAGCTTCTTCTGAGGCTGCAGGAAGAGGGGAGGAGACCAAGAAGCCATCTGACTACTTTGGTGCCAAGTTGGGTATGCAGCAGAAGCAAGGGGGAAGGATGTTCTTGAGAGGTGCTGCTTTCTGAGCAATGTCCTATTGGTCCTGAGCAGCACCTGCTGGCCTGATGTGGCATGGAGAAAGGGTGGTTCTTTCTGTAAAATCTGCCACGGCATAGAGCTCAGACCTAGCTGTGTAGGGACGGTGTCCACTTACCTGCAAGAGCACAAAGACTGGATCTCTCTGACCTGCTTTCTGCATCTCTGCTGTTCCCTCCTGATCCAGTCCAGAGCTGGCATCAGGGTTGTTGCATTACTCTCTCATGCAGCAGGTATGCGCAGGCACTGTGCTGAGTTGCATTGTCCTTTGAAAAGGAGAGTACAAAGGAGGTTTAACACAGGACTAATGTAGCTCTCCTGTTGCCTAGACAAAGTGTAAAAATGGTTTTCATTTGTTTTCTTTGCAGCTCCCCGAGGAAAGCGAGGCTGGAAAACCTTTTATGCTGTGCTGAAGGGAACCGTCCTGTACTTGCAGAAGGTAGTGGAAATCGCTATCTTTTGGAAACTAATTAAAGAAGGATAAAGCAGCAGGCATCCTCTCTGCTCTCACAGCCCACCTCCAGGCTTTTTTCCCCTCTGACATGGAGTGTAGCCGTCTCTCTGCCCCCCACCCTGTTTACACACACATTCAGGCATGAATCTTTTCAGTAACACCCTCTCCCTTTTCACACTTTGAAGTTCAGTTCTGTTGTCCCCATCCACATGTGCACCCTATCATCTCCAGTTTATACCACTGCTGTTACTCACAAGTGAAATCATAGCCAGCTTCACCAGCAGAGACAGCAGCATCTCTCTGTCTTGCATGCATTCCTCTAGGCTGGTTTTAACACTGCAGTTCATATGTGTGACTTCTCCTCCTGTAAGGTTGTCCTCCTTTCCCATCTTTTCATAGTATACTTTTCTGCAATGCCTGCAAAGTCTAGCTGCGAAACAATTGAATGGCGGCTTGGGATTGGTAGGAATCTGAGGCTTCTGCTCCATAGCAAAATTGAAAAGGATACTAGGATCCTTTTTTTTTTTTCCCAAAGCAAGATGAGACACTGATTTCTAACAGACTTTGCTTCCTGACAGCAAGTAGTCTAAAAAAAAAAAGTCAGCTGAAACCCTTCAAGTCTTTTAGCACAAGCTTAAATGGATTATAGCACAGTTTTAACTATTATCTTGGAATGTGAAATGCAACATATGAATGAGAACTGTCAAACTCCAATAAATGCTAGCAGCTAATTAGATTGTTAAGGCTTTTTTGCTACCCCTAGCATAGGTGAAATATTCACGAAACACGTGGTGTTTGTCCAGACTGTCTTGCCTTGTAGAAGTATGCTCTTTTGAAAGCCTTTTTACATCTCCACTGTGTTTTGCAACTATCAGGAGCACAAGTTCAAGTCCAGAGTGCTGTTTCCTCCTCCCTTGCTGTGTTTTTTTAAAATTGTTGGTTTCATTGAAGTCAATCTGCATAGTTTCTGAGAAGAGAGAGACAGAGGTTTGGATCAAATTCTTAGAGTATGAAGTTTACAAGGTGGATGCTGTATGTGCAGTACCTTTTTCAGAGGCTGAAATCCTGTAATGGACAAAACAATCTGCAGTCAGGAGAGAAGATCTGGGCTGAAAGTTGGACGTGACAGACTCAAAGCCAGTGCAAGAGACTAGAACCAAGTCTATTGAATAGCATCTTAGCCTTCCCTCTGGTCCTCTTGTTGCCAGCAGGTTCAGATTTTACTAAATTGGCCTTCATGACAGGTTTGCCTTTGTCCTTAACTGGGTGGAATAGAGTAATCTGCCTTGATTTCTGAAATAAGTCATCTTCAGTGTTCACCTGAAAAGACTGCGTGGTTTCCTAAGAAGTAAGAATTCTCCTTGTCCATAACATGTTAATTATTTCTTATTTAATCTTTGAGGGGAGTTTTGTATGCTTTCAAGGGGAGAAGTTGATATGCTGTCTATTTTAGAGTCTCAATTAAATACTTCTATGAGTGTCACTGTCATACTAGTTTAAAATGCTTTCTCTTTGACAAAATGTAGAGATGCTGATGTAGCATGCAAATTTTTCTACTGAATGTTGTTCTTCCCACTCTCACCCTCCATCCTTTGGAGAGCAAGAGAGTGATTTCACATCTGACTGCATCTTTGCAGAATTAAATGCATTGCTGGAGTTCTTGTTCTTATTTGTTTGCTATTTGTGCGTCTTGCACTTGTCACAGCACTTGAATTCAGTCATTACAGGGTGGTTACTGCACAAAGCTGGACTCTCCGTGCAGTCCTGAAGGCACTTGCACTGAAGCCATCTTACTTGTAGCACAATGACAAGCAAGATTTTTATATTAGTGCTGTCAAAGGTTGACAGAGGATCCTGATGGGAAGTGAGTCATTCCCAAAGTGACGGGCAGCTGCCAGACTCCCCAGAATGCCTTCAGCCCTTGCTAGCCACAGTGCCCCATGCTGCAGCTGTGAAACATCCCCTGATGTTCAGCTCCAGAAGGTCCAGCGGTCTTGTGCTTCACTCCTGAAATAAACTTTGCTCTGCTAGGGACATGGTATTACAGAAGGTGAGGATGCCAGGGGTTTAAAATACACAGTTAGACCAAGCTGTTATAGTAAAAGTTGCTGAGCTGTTGTTTCCTTTTGCTATATACCAGGAGAATGAAGTTATCCTAATATTAGAAAGTTCAGGACCATTTTAGAACACCTTGATTTCTTTGTAAAAATGCATAGCTTTGGCAGGAGTCATGGGCAAAGGATTTCCTTGTCTCTGTTTACCCTCTGTCATGATTATGCAGTGCTGTAGGTAGGGCAGTGTGCATTCATATAGGGAGACACACGTTATCTGTATATTACCTATATATTTGTGGAGGTAGCACCTGTGATGATGGTTTCATTGCACTGAGTGCTGTTCAAGCAGCAGACAGAAATCTCACTGTTCCAGGGGCTGTATACACATAAACACATATACAAACCTCTGCACTATTGCTTTCTGTGTTTATCTGTAACTCAGCTGTTCCCTCAAGACACTACTGTAATATAAATATTAATTGTTTGTAGCAGCTGTGTTTCCCCCAGTGGGCACTGTGATCCCAATGCTGCTGCCATTCTGCACACCAGTTCAGTTCTCCTGATGTCAGAGTCCATGTATGAGAGTGGCTTGTGATGGTCACTTGAGATTTACTCCATGCCCACGTATTTATTTATTTACTTATTTACTTATTTATTTTTCTATTGGAGCTGTTCCAGTCCCTGTTCCTGTGCTGCATGTTGGTTTATTTTTAAATGAGTGTTGTAAGAGGGGTGGTTTCTGAATTAGTGAGCACAGAGGCCACTGGAGTGGCTCAGTGGAAGCATTCGCAATTAGCCAGCTAAACATACCTGTACCGTATTTCATACCATGAGAGGTTTGACATGTTTGGGATGTTGGCCCTGTCTCTGGGCATCCTCAGGCCAAGGTTAATTTTCTGCCCTCTGTTCATAGCAAGAGGAAATTGCAAAGTAGGATTTTGACAAAATGTCTCTTCACTAAACTGACATGTGATGTGATGTGCATACAGAAGAGAGGTGTATGAGGAGAGGGCATAAGGCTGGCCTCACTTCCTTCCTAGAAATTTCTTCTGGGCTAGCAGTGCAGGATGTGGACATTTGTGGTTTGTTTGGGCCCTTCTGTAAGGTTCGCAACATCTTTGCTTTTTGGTGTGGCACTTTAGAATCTCGTAAGCTTTCAGGTATATTTTATATAATTTTCTCAAATCTCTTTCCTCTATCAAAATATTAAAAAAAAAAAGAGAGAGAGAGAAAGGACAGAATGATGAGAAGTGTTTGGTGATGAGGCTTTCTGAAAGACAGTCTTGCAGCCATCACATGCGACTAAGTGGAGATACCCACCCACGGTGCACTGACTGAGGAAGAGCCAAATGCCATTCTCTGGTCTCTCAAATACGCATTTAGAAACACGCTGACTCCGGGTCAGCAGGATGTGGGAAAGTCATTCTCCAGGAGTCAGAGAAGGATGAATTCAGCATGTCGTTGCATTGTGTGCAGCGCTCACATCAGCCTTCAGTTGATAGAGAGGTCACAGTTTCTTTCTGGCTCCTCATATATTTCTTGCCACTGTCTTGGTCTAACTTTAGTGAGCTGCCTTCCATTCCAGCTCAACCTCTGCACTGACACCAGCACATCAGAGCACTTGTTGTCCTTGATGGCGTAGGAGATATGGATGTTCCCGCTCCCCTGACATTCCCTGCCAGTTGAAAAGCTTTGGAGGAATTTTGAACAGCACATTCATGTCCTTCCAGCTTTCTCTGAGGCTGGCCAACTACGTGGAGACATTTCCGGTATGCTGGTCAGTGCCTCTGGAGAAGCTGGCAGAGCCCCAGCTGTCAAGGTAGATAGCAGCCAGCTGATCCGGTGGGATTAGCAAGGATTAATGAGAATGCTGTCTTGTCAGTAAGGAAGGGTTCTCAGCTAGGACTGCTTCTGGGACTGCCCAAATGTGGAGTTGTGTTGGAACAGGTTTAGACACCAGAGCAGGTTGTGGATGTTGGATGCATCTCACAGAAGAAGCTGGGAGGCAGCAGGCAAGGCAATAGCTGACACTGTCTCTAGGCAGTAACTTGAGAAGAAACAGAATATCATGTTTCTGAGGCCTGCCTAAGTTCATTTCCTGCCCTGAAGTTTTTCCAGTTTCCCTGGACAGTTGAGCCAGTCATTTACCCTAGAAGTACTACCAAATAAATCAGCTTTTGAACCTGTGAAGGAAGCAGCTTGACCTGGGGACTTGCTTCCTCCATCTTCAAAGTGGGGCTGAGCCAGATGTTGAACAACCTCCCCCAGTTCTTTTCCTTCAGCTAGGGACTTTGCCAGATCTTCCTTGAAGAATGTTTAGAAAGTGTCCTAAAGTGGAAGTTAGCAAAGTCCATCTTGATATGGAGATATCTCCAAAGCTTGCTGGCACTTGGGCTGTGAGAGGGGAAGGACATTAGGCTTCACTTGCTACCAGACCTTGAAAACACCTTATGTCACAGATGTTTAGGTTGAAGGCCATCCTTTGGCCATCTCTGCAGCAGTGCTCTGCCTTTCTGCTAGGCCTGCAAGACCTGTGGTGTGTTGTGCCCTTGTCTGTCCCCAAATGGAGGTGGTGCTCAGACAGTAGTGCTGGTTAAGTGCATCTCCTCTGGTGTTTGAGCAGCAGCAAGTTCTGTGCCTGCACTGGCTGGACCTCTGTGAGGAAGGATGAAAACATGGCACAGAAGAGCAGATGCTGTTTCCTCCCTTCTGAGAGGTGGTCAGCCCAACTGGTGGCTCCCCATCCATTGAAATTCGTTGTGGAGAGCCCTGACCTGACCAAGAGCACAGGTGGCAGCAGTGTAGTTGCCACTGGCTGTGATCCTGTCTGTGTGCTGCCAGACAAGCCCTGTAAACCAATTCATCCACATTAACCAGCTGTGCTCTGGGGTGGGTGTCTCCCTCGGCGTTTAAGCCAGTGCTGTCCCTGTACATGCTCTGTGTCAGGCACTCTGTTGCCCATCTCATAACAATTCTGTTCAAGTGGAGGTATCGATAATTATCATGCCTGCAGAGAATTATTATTCTGGTTTGCAGCCTTCACACCCCCTCCCTTGGTGGGTGTTTTGGATGAGACTGATTTCTGTGATGTACTAAGGGAGAGAAATGGAGTCAGTTGCAGAGTACTTTGGCCTCTCCTTCAGAAACTTTGCATGTGCAGCGCCCCTGGCAACTGACTTTTCTTTGAAAACTCTCCTGGCTTTTCCAAGCATTTGAGAGTCAAGTGGGCTTTAAACAGAACTTGTGGCTACACCATGATGGTGTAGATCCTCACCAGGATCCTCATACAGGATCCTTCCAGGATCCATTCAGATCCTCATCCAGGATCTGCCATTCAGGAGATCAAAGGCTGCTGGGCTGACACTTGCAACACGGAGAAGTTTGACTCCCTGCTTTTGTCATTCAGTGTTGGAAGTGGTACTATTGTTGTGTCAGAAACCTGGATGGTCCTGTGCTTGCCACTCAAGACCCTGAGCAGAGAGATTTAAAGGAGCTTGCTAAGGAGGCTTCTCCACTGTGTGAGGGCCTGCCTAGGAAGACATACTAAAGTAGTTGTTTGAGCAAAATGAAAATTGAGCAGTGGAGGTTGAAAAACCTAAGTAGGAACCATCAACTGAGCTGTGGAAGTGGGGAGCTGGCCATGAAGGATTCCTGAAATGAGGGAAATAGTCCACAGCTGTTGGGATAGTCAGATACTCCTTGCTTACCCTTCTTCCTGTCAAGCAGGTATCGGAACTACTTCTCTCCCTTGTAAAGAGGTGAAAAAAAGAGAAAGAAAGATAAACATGTTAAAAGTAGTGGAAACCGCAGGTACTCAAGTCGTTGAATTCAGTTCATATACTTTTATTACCAATCATGACTATGGAACAAGATTTTTCCCTAGGTTGAGGAAAAATGAGAGTAGGGTATGAAGAAATAAGATACCATTTTCCCCCTGTTAACTCCTGCAGGATGAATATAAGCCAGAAAAGGCTTTGTCGGAGGAAGATCTGAAGAATGCAGTTAGTGTGCATCATGCGCTGGCATCCAAGGCAACAGACTATGAGAAGAAACCCAATGTCCTCAAGCTTAAAACAGCAGATTGGAGGGTCTTGCTTTTCCAAGCCCAGTAAGTGCTTCCTTCTGATTTGTGCCAATCGTTGAGGAAAGCAAGCAGTGCTGAAGGGAGGGGTAAATTCATGCCTGGACAGGTTAAAGCACAGGCTTAAGAGGTTCAATCTGTTTATTTGATCAGAAATAAGATTAAGTAGTGATTTGATTAGTGTGCACAAGTAGCTCATGAGAAAGAAACATCAGGTTTTAAGAGGCTTTTTAATCTAGCTGAGAAAGGCATAACAAGATGCAGCAGCTGTAAGCTGAAGCTGCAGGAAATTCAATTTGGAAACAAGACACAAACTTCTAACAGTCAGGGTGATTTATCAGTGAAATAAATGACCAAAGGCAGTCTTGGATTGTCTGTCTCCTGATGTCATCAGGTCCTAGCCGGATGTCTTTCTAGAAGATACGCCTTGGTCAGAAACAAAGTTACTACTTAATACATGAATAATTTGATTAAGGTCTTCAGGCTGTGATACCCAGCCAGAACAGATGACCTGCCTTTTGCTTCTGACATTAAAAAACTGTGCATCAGTCTTGCCCATGAGCCCCTTTCTACTGAGATCTGTATGAAACCTAGAGATCTGTGCTGTCCAGCACATCTGAGACCCTGGGATATGTCTGAATCGGATCATTGGTTGGCTCTGTTGCCTATGTCATTTGAATTGGATTAGGAAAACATGTACGAGGGTGAGTTATGGACCTAATCACAAGTCAGCTTGTGACCAAGATACCTGACACAAACTACTTGCAAAGATAGACCAGAAGACTGAGCAGAGTTTAAGACTTGTCCAGTTCTGGTTATTTTCACTTTTTAAATGCCATTGAAGGGGTGGGAAAGAGAGCCTGAATCAACAGGTCTTTAATATGTGTTTCTTCCCCAGGAGCCAAGAAGAAATGCAGACCTGGATCAACAAGATTAACTGTGTGGCTGCTGTTTTCTCTGCACCACCATTTCCAGCGGCAATTGGCTCTCAGAAGAAGTTCAGTCGCCCACTCCTGCCAGCCACCACAACAAAGCTATCTCAGGTGAGCTGTTTTTATATAGAGGGCACGTGATGGCAATTTCTCTGTCTGTCTGGAGACTGGTCAGTGGTCCTTGGCATTATTTTGTGGCTGTTACTACTAAAATTCCTATGAGAAGGAGGCTTGCATGGTTAAATCTCTGCTTGTTTTTTCATGCAAGTGAGAGGAGAGAAGGAGCAGGCTTGAATGTAATTGTTTTATATTTTTGGGGGAAAAAAAACCCACCAGTGTTCCTAGTACCAGATACAGAATTTTCATCCTGTGGTTATGGCTCTGCAGAGAACACTTCACATACTGACTGGTGGGGGTTTTTGAGATTTGAGTGTTTATTGCCACTCATTTCAGAAGAAATTGACATACTTCTGGTGTTTGGCTTATTGGGGTCATAAAACGTGAAAGCTGATACAGCAGGCAAGCATCAATTATATTTATCCTGTGATGCTTTTCTGGAGTCCAACCCTTATCAGCTCTGGGATTTCCTGTTTAATGTATATTTATAAACCAAGCCTTACATGAGTATCTTTGGTCTCCTCTTGTGATCACATAAGCGTTTGGCTTCCCCAGCATCCTGTGGCAGGGAGTTTCACAGCTCTACTACTTCTTGCATGAAAAAACACCTGCTTGTTTCCAACCCGCTGTTGTCAGATGCTTTTGCCCATAGCCCTGTGTACTTTGGGAACTGTGGTGCATGCCTGCAGTTCCTCCTGCACTGGCACAAACAAGAGGTTGATTGCATTCGTCAGGTTTAAGAGTGGTGGAGGTGATAGATCCCAATCCTAGGTGTATACTTTGCAAGTAATCCCCTGTAGCTTTTCAAGTCATCTGCCCATGCTGGATTGCTTCTTAAATGCAGGATTTTTTTATGCCATCTTCATAGCTTAGCAACGCTCCTTAGAAACCACTATCTCATAATCTACATTTCTCTATGGGGGTGGGTTTTTTTATGTCGCCCCTGCTTTTTTTCCTCTCTGTGGCAGTAGCCTTTCTTCTTCCAATGCGGTGACCGACTTTCCATCTTCTATTCTGGGTTAAAGTTTGAAACATGTCTCATACAGAGGAATGCTAACTTGTCTCATCCTTGTGGTTTTACCTTTTGCTCGTGCATACCTTTTCAAAAATACCATATGGGGCTTCAATAATTTACCCTTAGTCACCAAAAAAAGCTTTTTTACTCATCGTTGTTCTGGGTAATTGTTCCATTTAGTACGCTGTTTCCTAGCCTCATTGTTTCCATTTAATCTGGGAAGGAAAATTAAGAACACAGCCCTGTGGTTGGTGTCTCAAAAGAAGGGGAGACACGAAAAGTGGAATAAGATAAGCTGTTTTAGCTAAAGGCAGAAGAATGTTAAGTGTTCAAAGCAGATAAATTCAAAGGCAAGCAGAAACATGTCTGCTTTTATCTGTCAATGTGGAAAAGCTGCCAGCAGGCTGCTTCTCATTTGGCAGGCAAAAAAATACGAATTGTCAAATCCCTGTGGTTGCTGTTTAGGATTTTGTGGGCTGAATCATGATGGACAGTACTTCTTCAAAGGGCCTGTTCCTGGTCAGGCAGAAGTCAGGGTGCAGCGAGAACTTAACACAGGCAAGGGAGAGAGGTTGGACATGACAGGTTGTGCGAAATCATTGTACCAAGTTTGCTTTCAGAAGCAGATCAGTGTCTGATTTTAGGTAGTTCAACCAGAGAGGGATGTGACAAAACTATATATAAAGGAACAAACAGTCTAGAAAAGATCTACTAGGGTTTTGTTGGTTTTTTTTCCTTTTATCTGAGAATGCGCATGCACACACAAAAGCTCCCAAGGGCTGCTGCCCTGGAAATTACAAGTGCCAAATTAATAGCTGCTCAAAGACCTCTGGTCACCAATCTGTAGAACTCACCACAGCAGGATGTCACTGGGTCCTGGCATTCAGCACAACATAGTGATTGGGCACTAATAGAGAGAGCAAGCTGATCCAGGGTAGTTACTAAGAGCAACAGGAATTTTTGGCAGCCAATAGCAAATGGTTTGAGCCTTACCATGCGTAGATGGAGACAAGTGATCCCACATTTCTTTCTTAATTCTCCTGCAAAAGAGTTGAAAAATGAGATTAGCTGGGGCTCAGCTATCATCCCCTGTAGAAGTTTTTCCCTTTCTGTGTTTTCCACAGCTCCAGCTCAGTGAGCTGAGAGCGACTCACAGGGCAGTGCAGACACGTCCAAGCTGGACTTGAACCTTCAAGCTGTGCAGCCATGCCACTGGGGGACAACTACTGTCAGCTATCCCCTCCTCTGAGTCTAGGTACACCGGCTCCTACCTGCTGTTACAGCTCTGGCTGTCACTGAGATCTGCGTGATCATTTCTATATTTTGGACTTAACCTAATTCAAACATAATTTCAGATCCGTGGCCAGAAGGCCATGCTGCAGGAGCTGGAAACCTTCTGAGCTGAGGGAAGGTTAGCTGACAGATGGACTGGAGGAAGTGAGTGGGCCTGGGATTATGATAAAGGAAATTGCCTAGTAAGGGGGAGTAGCAGCTCCTCACTTTCTCCAACTGCACAGTGGGATAAGAGCTGGTAGCAGCTTAGCAAAATGAGGTACTTTTTGGAGATTGGACAGCCCTTCCTCTTCTTAATGCATTTTATTGTTCTGAACAAATGGAAACTGCAGAACAGAGTGTTTGTTAGTGAAGAAATGAAGGAGGGGCTCTGACGCCATGTCTTTTCTATCCTGAAAGGAACTGCTTTTACATTGCAGATACCTCAGGCAACGTCTTTGCCTGTCTCGTTCTGCTGTTGGTCTGACTGCATACACAACAGCCTTAATTAATTAGCAAAAAAATGTATTAGAGCAGAAGTGTCATGTTGTCAGTAATGCTCTGCAGCAAGCTGCTTCCGTTGCTCTCAGCAAGGCGAGGGATGACAGGTTTGCTGTCCTTCCCGGTGGCATCTGCTAGCTGCTGAGTTTTTCTGCAGACCTGGCCACTTTGCTTGGGTGCCTTTGAGATAGCTCTTGGGGCCAGAGCTCTGGGATAACACACCTTATCAATCTAATTAAAATTAGGTAAAGGAAAGAAGGAGAGAAAAAGTGATGGAGAGAAAGAGAGTAAGGAAGAAAGGCAGGCAGAGAGAAAGAGGGAAAGAGAGAAAGAGAAAAAGAAAGAAACTGAGAAACTACTTGGTATTATTGCATAGGGATCTCTTTATTTTCCTTTGCTTATTGAATATTTTAGATTCTGTCACTTAAGTGCCTAATGTGTTTCTGAAGGATGAACAGCTGAAGTCCCATGAAGCTAAGCTGAAGCAGATCTCCACTGAGCTTGCTGAACATCGCTCCTATCCTCCTGACAAGAAGCTCAAGGGCAAGGAGGTAGATGATTACAAACTGAAGGACCACTACCTGGAGTTTGAGGTATGTATAAGAAACATTATTACATCTACTTTCTGGGTATGGATGGGACAGCTGGTCTTGGGGTACTGTCCTAAAGTTCTGTGTTTTTCACCTTACTTTACCAAGGAGTATGTTTCTGTTAGGCAGTTACGTCACAGCAATCCCAGAAGCTGGGATATGGCTCCTCTTTTTGCTAAGGACGTCCTGAGACCTTAGACATTAATTTAGCTCCTCGTATGTAAAAAGAATAAATGCGTCCTTGCCTGATGTATCTACTGGAAGAGACAATAAGGTCTTCAGGCAGGAACTGTCTTGAGTTATGAGGCTGTCTGTGCCTCGTTTGTTGGCACGTCAGTCTTTATGGAATGCATTCTGGAGTTACGCAGATGGTGATAATTGTCTTCCATTGGTATGTTCTAGAGGAACTGCTCTTCTAAAAGTGTTGTCATCAGAGCCCTTTGTGCTGGGTACCGGTGAGCTGGATGTCAGGACAAGCAGGAAAGGAGTAGAATTAAAGATCTCAGGATTGAGTGATGCAGCTTAGGCAGCTGCATTAGGAGATTTTTCTGAGTGTCTGACAGCAGCTTTTATCCATGATGGTGTCTGCGACATTGCAGGACTAGGTGGGAGGGCTACCCAGCAGATGCCTGGTATTTTTCATTGCTAAAGCTTTGAGCTTTTTCCCCCAGAACTATGAGTTGCTTCAGATCTGAAAAGATCCAACTCTAGGTAGGCACTGCCTGGCAAGGAAAATCCATAGTCTGAAGGAGAGAAAGAGCAAAAAAAGACATAAATCAGAGACACCACCCAGGGGAGATGCTCGAGGCAGCACAAGCTTCCAGAACTGAAGTAAGCCTCCTGCCATGTGTTGTATGAGCTTTTTGGAGGAAATCTTTTTATTCCCGAACATGACTGTTGTGTATTTAGGCTTTTGCAGAAGGTTGTAACCACTGTGTTGTGTTTGACTTTGCTGTAGCTCTGGGGTGCATTGCATTTGGTGAGGTTGAGGTTTTTGTATAGATATTTTGCTACTGTTTTGTATAGGGAACACAGTTGGACAATTTCTTCTTCCACATCCCACATACCTGAAATCATCTGATCAGCAATCAGATGAGGTGAAAGTGGTGGAGAGGACATGCAAGCAGAGGGACACAATGATGTGAATAGAAGAGACAACATGAATTGAGCAAACAGGGCTCAAGTGAGATGACGGGATAGCTCACATGACCCGAGTGCTGCTATGAATGGATATATGCTTTTAGAAATGACATAGAATGGATATATGCTTTTAGAAATGACAGAGAGAGATGTGAGTAAATAGCAGGCACACATCAAACTTTGCCTAGGTAAACCAACTGAGAGCTTGTAGGTCAGGATTAGTGAGCACACCAAGATGAGTATCGCTATGGTGGCTCTCTGTTAGGTCTTTTTTTCAAATAACTGGAACAAGCCTTGTGTTTACAGGCTCTCCTCCTCATGGGGTACTTCACCCACCCTTATATCTGCTGGAGGGACATCACAGAAGTGCACAAGCAATCCAGGACATAACTGGAGTGCACTGGCAACAACTTCCTAACACAGATGGCTAAGGAGCAGACAAGGAGAGTAACTTTGCTGGACCTCTCACTTATAAACTAGGAAGCACTGGTGGAGATAATAAGGTCAGGGGCAACCATGTCAGCAACAGTGTCCATGAGATGTAGACTTCATGATCCTGAAAGGAGGAGTCAAAGTGAAAATTAGGATCACAGTCCTGGACTCCAGGAATTCTGACTTTGGCCTGGTCAGGGAACTGCTTGAAAGAAGCCCATTAGATAGGTCTTTCAAGGGAACAGGACTTCAGGAGTCACTTTTCAAGGATCACCTCCTTTAAGCTCAGGAATAGTTCACCCTGACAAGCAAGAAACCAAGCAAAGATGGTTGAAAACCATGGATGATCAGGTTGCTCCTGGCCAAACTCTATAAAGAAGAAATGTGCAGAAGGTGTAAGCAATGGTAGGTGACACTGGAGAAACAGAGATACTGTACAACCATGTAGGACTGCATTTAGGAGAACCAAAACCCATCTGGAGTTGAATCTGGCAAAAGATGTGAAGGGCAAGAAGAAAGCTTTCTACAGGTATGTTAACATCAAGGCAGCTAGGGAAAGTATGGGCTGTAGTCGGGGCCAGTAATGGGGCAGGGGACCTGGTCACAAAGAGCAGAGAAAGTCCAGTATACTCAATGTTTGTGTCTCTACTGGTAAGACAGCCTTTAGCAGTCACAAATACATGACCCCAGTGGGAAAACCTGGAGGAAGGAAGACTTACCCTTGGTGAAAGCAATAAGGTTAGGGAATATTTAAACCAGACACATGCAAGTCCATGGGATCTGATAGGATGCCGTGCTGAATGCTGAAGGAGCTGGATGATGTCATTGCAAGGCCACTCTTGACTACCTTTAAAAGGCCTTGGTGATCAGGAGAGGTTCCTGAGGACTGGAGGAAAGTAAATGTCATTTGTGTCTTCAAGAAAGGCAAGGAGGAAGGTCAAGGGAGCTACAGATTGGTCAGCTGACTTTTCCATCCATGGGAAAGTGATGGAGGAATTTCTCCTAGAAATCACTTTGAAACACATTAAAGACAAGAAAGGTTATTATGAGTAACCAGCATGGCTTTAAGAAGGGAAACTCATGCCTGACCAACATGATAGCCTTTTAGAATGAGTTGCCTGGTGTGATGGATGAGGAGCGTGTAGTGGATGTTGTTTGGTCTTGACTAACAAGGATTTTGTCCCAGTCTTCAAGGATGTTAGAGGAGGCAAGCTGATGAAGAGTGGGCTAGGAAGTTGACAGTAAGGTTTGGAAACTGGCTGAATGACCAAAATCAAAGGGTTGTGACCAATGGCACATTATCAGTTTTGAACATATCACTCGGATGTACAGAGCAAGCTACTCACTTTCACTCTGTAGGGGCTTTTGTGCAACTCGGAAGAGCAAAGAGTTTCTTGGCTTTGGGTCTTTGACATGAAGTTTATTTTCTGTCACTTCTAGAAGCATGACGAGTTAGGATAAAATGTAGGCTGGAGTGTTAGAGTATTTTAGAAAGATTGATGGAGAAGTAGATTGTTGTGGGGTTTTTCTGTTTTGTGACAATTTGTTCGTGATGTTCTTTAGAGAAGTATTCCTCAAGTACCTCAGTACAAAGCTGAACCAGTACAGCCCAGGAAACAAAAGATGCCATCTCTCCTAGCACAAGCCTTGAGCAGCAATTGAACTGTGCAATTCAGATGTGTGATCAGCACCACAGGAACGTCCGTCTGAGCAGTTGTGCGCAAGAAATGGTGATTCGAGGTGCTGCTATGCTATGCTGTGTTACCTTCACACTTGGTATAGATTTCACAGGCCACGTTGAACTATCAATAGGCAATTAAAAAAAAGAAAAGGAAAAAGGACAAAAAAAAAAAAAAAGGACAAGCTGTATGAAAATCCTGAATGGAAACTTACCCCCGGTTTTGGGGTTTCCTCACCTCCCCTGTCAGTGTCAGGCAGGAGCCGGTACAGACCTCGCTGCATGGTATCAAAGCAAAAGGGCAAGAGGTCCCTGTCCTTGTTCAGGGATGCAGCTGGGAGCATTTCTTCTTGTTGGTGTATTTGCTTGTAGACACCAAGAAAGGAACGTTTCCTCTTTGGTTGCTGTCTGAGGAAGTGCTGCTCCAGGTGATGGTTGTTCATTGCAGCACATTTGTGTTTTCCAGTGCTGTCAGGTGAGAGATGAAGTCTGAAATCTAATGGGTGGCTATCTCATCTTCGTATGTGCATTTATTCTTCAGAAACAATGTTATGGAAGCTTTCAAATTGTTTGAATTTATGTGTTACAACTTTCCTGACTGAATTCTCTGGATTAATTTATTTTATGGAAAAAAATTCCACCAGATTTAATACCTAGCTTCAAATGTCAGATGACTAAAAGAGCAAGTTTATTGCAGTTGAAATCAAAATAGAAACTTCCAAATGCATTGCTTAATTGTGGTAGAAATCATAGGCCTACAGAGTCCAGGGCGAAATTGCCATTGGCAGTCATGCAGGGCAGAAACTGGCCCCGGATTTCCATTCTGATTGCCAGGTGTTGTCACTCCGGTGATGTTTACTGGACCAACAACAGCAGAAGTCTGTATGGCAGTAAAGTCTCTCTCTCCCTTGATGAATATTAAGCTGATCCCAGGCTCAGAGCACTGGCTTGCCTTCCCTTTTGCAGAGGTGTCCCGTTCATTGCGTGGTGAATCATTCATCAGCCCAGTGCATCATCGTCACGGTTCTGCTTGCTGTTTCTCCATTTCGTTTTTTATTGAATGACACATCTTACCTGCTTCATATGTTTGTCTCTCGCATTCTGAAGCTGGAGCTCCAGATATGGACTTGATAAGAGTGCTTTCTTATTTAATTTAATTTTTTACTGGATTCTTTTATCATCCTCTTCTATGAGGTTTTGTTTATTCAGAGGAGTCTTTGGAAACACAGTCGTGTTCTCTTCTTTTTATTTTTTTCCCCTTTATATTCCACACTTCAGAACAGCTGTGGTGCTGCTTGACTTCCTCGACTCAAATAAGTGTTATTACAAGAATTCTATTATTTTATTATAAATTGGAAGGATTTTTCCTAAACACTTCTTCCTCTGTCAAGAGCATAGTAGTTTGGCAACTGTTTTGCTTCTTTGAAATATAAATTAATAATCAGTACGGATGTTTACGGCCTCCTTCCCTGGTCCCCAGCACTGATATCACCTTCATTACAATGCCTGCACCGTGTCTTTAGTGGCTATGTCAGGGGCAGGTTATTAAACAAATCCCAGGAGGTGGGTTGCTCTGTTCTCAGGACCTCCTGCCCCAGCTTCTGGGTTTTTTTAGGCCCTGCAGGGATCTTGTGTTAATATACCCTCATTTTGTTGTTTGCCAACATGTTCTGTGCTGAAAGATGTTACTGTGGCATGCAGAGCGCAATCTTGCTGTTGGGCAGGGGAAGCTCTGCTCCAGACAAGAAACAGAACAAGTGAGCATGGGACACAGTAAAATGTTTTCCAGCTGAAAAAAATACAGGTGTCTGGACAGAAAGCAACCTTCATTATTCACCATGAGTGTCCCTGCCAGGGGAACATGCCCTGCTGCTGTCATAGCCCTCTCGTTTGCGACTTTATGTTAAGGCCTGGCCTTGCAGAGCATCCTCTCGTGGGCTCAGTGGTGACCAAGCTGGTACAGTCTGAGCTTAGCAGGACTGTGCTTCAGTTTCCCTATGGGCTGAAGCAATGAAAGCAGGACCCGCTGATGGGAGCGTCGCAGGGGAGAGCTGTAGCCAAACATGGCAGGGTTTTTTGTCCCATAGTTTGTTGCACTTTACGTCCAGGCCTGCGTGGGGCGCATAACATCTTAGCGTGTGTGTGAGCACAGACTATGAGTCAGCATGACTAAGGTCAGTAAGCTCTAGCTTGGTGGTGTTACTTGGAAATCACAATGCGCTCCTGCTAGCTAGGAGCCACCATTCAGCAAAGCACCGGGATTTGTGTGCTGCAGCACGGAGTGAGTTTAATTGCACAGCACCCCGGGCTCAGCCTGCCTGAAATCCTTTTTGTACAATGTAATTTACATTAGCAGCCATTGTTCATGTCCACATCAGGCACCATTGTTCGCATTCGTATTAGGCTTCTGGCTTTCAAGGCCAGCAGAAACCATTAAGTTACATAGATGATGGTCTCTCAAGTGCTTCTGCACAATTTCTTCTGGACTGATTCGGGTCTTTTCATTTTTCAGAAAAATCGTTATGAGATCTACGTTGGCCTCCTGAAAGAAGGGGTGAAGGAGCTGCTGAGTGGAGGAGAGAATGATGCACCAGGACTGAAGAAATCTCACTCAAGTCCCTCATTGAATCAGGAGTCTCCAGTTAGTGCCAAGGTGAAACGTAACGTCTCGGAGAGGAAGGACTACAGGCCAGAAACACCCAGCATTAAGCAGAAGGTCACTTAGGATGGAAATGACAACTAGGGGAACAGCCATGCAGCAAAGTACCGGTGGTCAAAATTTTTTCATTTAATAACCTGTCATTCACAAGAAATAAGTGCATCTGCCTGAATGGGGTGTTAGTGACATTTTCTATTGTATATTTTGCTGTTTCTGTGCAGATTGTGGGAGATGTCTTTGCTCCTGCTTTGCTTTGCTTTAATTTATCATTTAGCAATTGAAGCATCGGGACTTTTTTGTGTTCTGTTTCTAAAGGAGCTGGGGGAGGGGTAGAGCGCTGTGACGTATATTCTGTCTCTTCCCCGTTTATCTCCTCCCATCGGCACGTGGCTTTCATCTCTCAAGTCACTTGTCACTTTATTTACATGGTGGGTGGGAAAGTAACTGGACAAATGCTGCAGTGCTGTGAATGTGAGCTGTAGCTGTGAGAAGAGCTGTACAGACGGCCAGCTGCAGAAGGCTAGCTGGAGCCTAGGGTGCTGGGAACGATGGTTTCCTGATCATGCAGAGCTTGTTGGTACCAACACGTAGCAGCGGGTGCTACAGTAAATAGTCATGGTTGCTTCTGGTTATTGCATTGACCCTGGCCCCACATGCACAAAGGAATGAAACCTGGAAACCTGTGGCAATCCTGGGATGACAGCATTGGAATAATTAATTTTCTTTTTCCAAGCAAAGAGTCTTCTCCTGAGTTAACAGGCTGGGGGTATCTAAACCCATGCTGTCTCTGTGATCAGGCAGATTAGGGATTACCCAGTCAGAATGAACCTGGGCTTTAAATTTATTTGTGGAGGAGGCTGCTGTAGATGTTCGCCATTAGCATTATATTTTAAAGACAAAGGGCCTCTGTGTAGTTTTTAACTATACGCTCTCACTTAGCTGCTATATAGAGCCTTATGATATATTGTACCCCAGTGCTACCCCTTGCAGGAGTTTCCTTTTTGGTGTGCACAGATAGTTGTTTGCAATTTCTCTGCTAGTGACAAAGCACTTTGCCTTTTCTCTTTACGAAGGGATTCTCCTCAACTCTCCTTTATCCTGCTCACATACAGGTGGAAGAGGCTGGTAGAGACCAGAGGAGGGGACAGACCTGTCCTTGCAGCCCAGAGTCTGATGCCATCCTGGCTACTCGATGCCTGGAGGCTGGCGCAAGGTGGATCTGCCAAACCGTAGGGTACCAGCCTGCCTTGCAGCTCCTGCATACACCCATCACCAGGCTTTCAGGGGGGAAGCATGAGACAGGGAGAGACCATGATGTCTAGAACTTTTCATACCTGAAAAAGCCCCCTTTGTGTGCCACTGACCATGGGGATGGCCAAGCACTCTTCAGGCACAGGGAGTAGAAAGATGATGTAGAACACATTTTCCTGCTTCCCAGCCCCTCCGCCTGGTGGCATTGGGGCTCTGCAGACTGTGCTGGATGACGTGTTACTTAACACCATGGGTTTTAATCTCGGGTTTAAGACTGGACCACTGGGTGAGCTTGGACAGGTCTCTCCCATCTTACCTCGCCCTTCTTGTGTGCAGAGTAGGACAAACAAACTGGCCTTTCTTACTGAGGACCTTGGGAGATAATTTTGAGGGCCGGCTGAAAATTGTTTGTTGCTGTTATTTTTGTTGTGCCAGGGCAGCCTTCCTGATGGATATAATTCTTAATGCATAAGGAAATGTCAAGATCAATGCAAGGACTGTTTAAAAATGCGCTAGTGTTTCCAGCCCAAGTAGTCAAAGGGCCACATATCAAAAAAATTACCACCTGAGAGGATTTGTGCTCTGCCAGACTTCCCAAAGGGTCCAAGTCAATTAATCTAGCTTATTGAACTGCCAGTTCGGTGGGCAGGACAGGAAGTGATCAAAGAGAGAGGGACCTTAGCAGGTGCCTCATGGTTTGCCTCCCCCACTGAGGACCACTGTGCAACAGCTTTCCCGGTGTTGTGCTCACTGTTGGCTGTAATAAAGACCTTGCGCTCTCAAATGCTGGGAGGTGATGGAGCAAATCAATCCCTGCAGTTGCAGCCCAGCAACAAAAACAGTTCTGACCGTTTCTATGTATGATGTTGGGACCGCACACATTGGGCACTGGTAACCAATCCTAGAACTGCTTCATGCTAGAAGTCAGGAGGTCATCCCTTAACCCTGGCACCACTCCTAAAAACTGCAGAGTACTAAATAGAAACCATCAGCACTTCCCAAGTACTGGGGCTTTAGGAGTTTGTGTGCTTAGAGTGGAGAAAATATTCAGTCCTCTTCCTGAAGGAGGTGCCTTCTGCTGCTGGATGTGGTGCAGCATGCTATGTTAGGGGACTAACTGTAGACAGGTGCATGATAGTGCTCATTGGGAGAGATTGTTTAATTAATCAAGTGCAGTAGATCAACAGCTCATGGAGGGGAAACAAAGCCAGGAGGTCCCTGCAGCTGTTCATCATGCTCTGGTGGTTTAAAACAAACAAGCAGGAGAGAAAGAAGAAGAAATTCATTTGGGAATGCCAGATGCACGTTAGAGAAGGAAACTTGTCCCGTCTTAGATGCGGGTTTAGGAAGCATGCAGCAGAAAGGAGCAAACAAACAAACAGCAAGAAAAAAAAGGGTGAATTTGTAAAAGGGCCCTGATTAGCTGTGAGGGTGGGGTTGTCTACATGAGCTTTCTGAAGGCAGGCTGGAACATGCCCAGCAAACCTCTTGTGATTATGGAGTATGAGGCTTTTAAGAGGCAAAGGGGTGACATTTAACTTTTTTTTTTTCCCCCAGCTTTTAAAATATTCTGGTTGCTGTAGACTGCAGTTAAATTGCTGAGCTCAAAAAGAATTCCTGTAAAATGCGTTTCTCAGCTCTGACACAGAAACTGGGTAATTCCTCTTCAAAGTCATTGCAGAGGAGATGAGTTAAAGCAATAGGAAAAGTCAGAAAGTGAACAGCCTTTTTTTTTTTTTTTTAGTTTTTCATTATACTTGTAAATGGATTAGGGTATATTTTTTAAGTATCATCTGGGCTTAGCAAATGCAGTCTTTCACTGCGTTTTTTAAGCCATTAAACATTTGTTGAGCTTGGAGCGCTCTTGGTGAGACTGCTGAGGCGTGCAGATTAGTTTACTGAGAATTTGTCAGTTTCTGTGCAAGTTTTAATTAATGCCATTTTGCTCTGCTGCTTTACAAATTCTTTGCATCCCAGGCACCCATGTGAAAATGCCCATGTAGGTTGCAGAGGGAAAAAGATGATCCTGTTGTGAATACCTAAGGCCCCAGATTCCCATGAGAATAGGATCATCCACTAAGCAGTACTGTAAATTGCTTCTCCCCTCGCCCCGCCCCCTGATGCTACTGCAAAGAGTAAGGGCAGGTTCGCAGGAGGTCTTAGCAGTGCATCTTCTTCAGCACCACTGAGAGCCTGGCCAGACAGATTTACATGGTGCCTGGTATCCTGCCTATCTTTGTGGAAATGTTTGCCTTTAGCAGAGATAAGTGCTTGACCTCAGAGACTCAGGAGCTCCCATTGCAGTATGTAAGGATACCCTGCTGAATTTTCATCCCTCCTCTGGGACCCACCATGCACCTGATTGTGCTCTCAGTGGAGCAGCCTCCAGCTTTCTGGGGGTGCTTAGTGCACGAGCAGGAGTTACTGGCAGACAACCACAAGCATGTGTGCAGGCAAGCCAGCCTTTGAGTTGGTGCTGCAGGGAGGTATCATCCTTCCTTGTCATCCACCCGCTCAGGCAAAGCCTCTGCCTGCATGTTGAGGGTGGGGATTCGAAGAAAGGAGCAGTATGGGGCCAACAGCTCCTCACATCTTCCCCTCCTTAAGATGCAGACAAAAGTCCTGGAAGGACCTATCCTGCTCTGAAGCATTGCTCATTGCTTCCCCTCCAGGGGCCAGTCCCTGTCTGAGAGAGGAGAGGCAAAAGAGGACCTCACCGGTCCGCATCTGACAGCAGAGAGGTGAGGGAGGACAAAATTGCCTTCACCCCTCTCCAGTGAGCAACCAAAGCAGGTGAGATACCATCCCAAAGTGAAAACTGCTCTCCTCTGTGAATCAGCAGGATGCAGGGGTCTGAGATGGTTTTCCTTCAGCAGCGGCTGCGAAAGAGACTCTGGGCTGGCTGTGTGTTTGTGTGTGTCTTGCAGATAAATCATGCATGGACCAGTGAACATGACTACAGCTTTTTAATCCAGTATTTATGTTGTGTCTTTAATTGATGTAGAGAGATAAGTCAGCCAGCAGAGTGATTAATGCAGCATTGCTGTGGGGGAATGCTGTTGAGCTGCGACGCCAACTCAGACAGTTTTTCATCTATAGCCAGCCACTTGTAAATGGTTACCAGAAGCTTTCTAAGGGCTTGTAACAGCTCATCCCTTAAGTGTTTTCCCTCTGATCCTGCCTGCTCCCAGGGTACGGTGTGTCCACATTTAGGGACGCTCCTGGAGAGTGGTGCCTGGTGCAGCCCTGCTTTGAGCAGGAGTTTGGATTAGCATACCTCCAGAGACCAGAATTGTTTCATGATTTTTTGCAGCTCCAGTGCCTTCTGGTAACAAGGCTGTGTTGTTCTGGCTTAAAACAGACAATATTTTTGCCTTACTCTGTCAGGGGAGTGAGGTTCTTGCTTGACTAGAGAAGCCCCTTCAGTGAGAGGAGGTAGTTGTGCTAAGTTGGGGAAAGTCAAAGGCGGCAGTTTTATCCCTGGGCTTCTGGAGGCATTGCATGGTAACGTTCTTGAAACTGGGGAACGGCTTTTCTCTGCAGACAGCGCACCACTTACTGTGTCTGCATTCTTCATCCCTAAATCAATTTTGTCCTTATTGCAGTTAGTCTGACAGCTCCTCCTCCTTTTCTGTCAAGCTGCTCCTGTCTGTCATCTTAGCGCCTCAGCTGCTTCTGTATAACAGGTCTCTTTCCTTCCATGCTTTCAGAAATCCGGAAAATTTGAGTGTCCCATCTTGCCTTGAGAAACCTGCTCTGAAGCAGTGCTGTGTTGAATGGATAACCCTGTGAACAGCTTTTTCATTCTGCTCATTGGTAGCCTATGTTTCCAGCCACAGTGATAGCTGGGAGGTGTGAGACAGAGTTTCAGACTGCTGTGATCCTCTACCCTTGCACTGCAGGGACACAAGGTTCCCCCTCCCACACTCGGACCAGACACTTGTGACATTCGTAGTCTCCTTTCTGAAAGTCTTGGAGGCAGAGGCAACCCATGCTGTGGAGAAACTTTGAAACACTGTTTTGCAAGGAGTTGGGTTCTTTCCAAATCAGGGCATACATTCTGCAGCCTTTTGGGAAGCTCTTGGGGGGAAGAGGGAGAAGCCATTTTCAACCAGTGCCCCCCAAGCACAGAGCGGTGGTATCCAGGTTGTCGGAACTGCCAGCTGTATGCAGTATAAAGGCTGTATACTGTATATACACCTCATCTCAAGCAGCCTTCTAAACCAACAGTCTTGCTGTTTGTTTAAACTTTCCCAGCACTGCTCTCCCCAGGCTCTGGGACATTGCATCTGGTCTGAGAAGGTAGTTAAGAAGCCCACAATTCTTCTCAGAGCACGACCAGAGGTCCCCAGCACGTGTTCCCAGCATCTAGGCTGCCCAAAGAAGCAGTCTCAGAAGTTTCTTTGCAAGATCCAGTCTCCAGCTTGTGCTTTGTGCACATAGAAGCAGCGAGCCTGGCCTCTCCTCTGGCTCCCATCTGTCCCAGCAGCACAGGGGTGGTACAGTCAGCTGCTTCGCTATGTGGGACCCCAACATCTGCTCCAGCAAGGAGAGGCTTTGTCAGCCTCCTGAGAAATTACATCACCTCAGCTGAGCACCAGCATGCAGGGCTGGTGATACCGTAGGAGGACAGTCAGAAAGCTAGCGCTCCGTGGCTGATTGCCTGCTGGGAAGTGAGTACTCAAGTGTTGCCCTCAGTGCTGGGGGTAATGAGAAATGCCAGCTTCGTTTTCCACCTACGCTGGGCAGCCTGACAAACTGTCCCTGCCTCCTGCTGCTTTTCTCCCTTGTGACAGCAGTACCCTCATCCAGGGGTGCCACAGTACCTTTGTTAAGAGTCTGGTTTAAATAGGAGTGAGGAGGACAGGTCCCAGCGAAATGTGTCCAGGTGCCCTTTGGAAGTGTCTGCTCTCCTGTTGGCAAAATCCAGTGGAACAGCAAGAGCCTCAGCTGCTTTGTTTGCTGCACCGAGGCTGTATTTTAAGTATTTATTAGGGCCCTTCCCATAGCAAATGCAAGCAATGGCTTTCCCAAAGGCTGCACCATTGACCTGACTTTGCTCCCCCCGGTCAGAAGGAGCAAAATTAGGCCAGCCCAAAGTGTTCTCTGCCCTCCCCCTCTGAACAATGAACTACTCTGTAAAAACTATAAATATTTAAACAATGAGGGACCTCCCATGGCATCTGCTACTAAATCTGTGCCAGGAATCAGCTGGGGTACAGGCCGGAGGTTTATTTGGACTGAGAAAAAGAGTATTGCATAGCAATACAAGGATTGAAAGTGCTACAGGCTACAGAGGTGGGATTTTTCTCTGACATAAACCGTTACAATGAGTGGCTGCTCTCTAGCAGTGGCCCTGCATGTAACTTACCTGAATGAGACCAGATCAACAAGATACTTTCTGTCTAAGCAGACAACATTTCAGCTTTGCCTTGGGCCAAGCGAATATGTTGGTGTAACCAACAGAGCAGCTAGCTGAGCTGCTGTTGAGACTTTGCTGTGAAATCCTCTGACTCTCCTGAGCCTCTTGCTGGGAGAAGGGAGATCGATGATACCCAGTCTGTGTCACTGCACAAGGCAAACTCTGTGAGTGATGTAAGTCTTAAATCACTTACATGCTTATGAAAACCTCATGCCTAGCGCTGTCAAATTCTGAAAGACTGTAGGATGAGAACAAGGGTGGGTTGTGTGGGGTTTTTTTAATTTGTACATATTCATGACAACTACATCTTCTTACTCAAGGCTGGGATTATAACTTGGCTAAAAGAACAGAGGTTTTTGGCAATTTGAAAGCTTTTCAATCACCATTCTTCGTGTGAGATACAATCTGAAGCTTACACTTCTTGGTGAATGTGTTGCCTTGGTGAAAGTGATGCCTATAGATGTGTGTATGTATTTCGTAGGTATAGTATGGCTTCTGTGGCTCAGCACTCCAAAGCCTGATGTTCTTTTCTGAGGCTTATTTTGATCAAAGCACTTGCAAACTTTATTAGGATGCTTGTTGTTCTAGTTGTTCTCAAATTAGGTTAAACAGTCATCAGAGCTTTCGCAGGTTTTGGGTATCCCTTGAGCCAGCTGCCTTGATCTCCATGTGTTTGTCCACTGGGGGCTGCCTGTTGTTCTGCATGTCGAAAGCAAAGGTGTGTATATCTGAGACTCAGAGCACAGATTACTGGGTGGGATTTTCTGCTAACTCAACACTGGGATAACTCTCCCTGTTGATGTCAGCCGATGCCTGCGCCAGGAGCATCCGTGCTGACTTCTGAAAATCACAATCTGGGGATCTGGTACACAGCTTTACTTCTGAAAATGTAAACCTTGCTCTGTGAAAATTCAGCACAGGGACATCATGTTCAAAATTGTATAAGCAGGATGGGTGGCTGTGATGTCTCCTGCCGATACAGCTGTACAGCAGTAGTTGAGGGGTTCTTTCTACACCTGTACAGATTTCCAGAAGAACATCTGGCTCAACAGCAGGGAAAAGCAGAGCAGGAGGGATGAAATACCTGTCTCTGGCATCTGGTATGCCTCCCAGAGGTTTCTCCTGGGAGGTTTAAACAACCTTTTCGCAAGTTGCTGGTCAAAGTAAAAAAGACTCAAGGAAACCCAGTGGGCTTTCTTGTTGCGCTCTAGTCAGGGCAACACTAGCATTATCTACATTATCCCTGGAAAGGAGCAGCAAAGCCTGAGGGTGGGATTCTTATCTGGAGTCATAAAACTTATCATGCAGTTACCTTGAAGCACTTGAGCAACCTCAGTGGAGACAGGCCCTTGTGCTTCACTGCACCAAGGCCAGAGTGACCGTGTCTTGCAGGACTGAGATATGAGTGGCCTGCAGCTCAGGATTAAGTGAGTGGGGACGTCCCTATCACCTTGCTTTGGGCAAACTGTAATCCTGTAATCCTTTTCCAGGTGCTGAGCTTCTCCCTTGGGTTACCTGCCTCCCACGGTGAGGCAGTGGGAAGCTGAGGGTGAGCACTGTTGCGCTCAAGAGTTGCAGCTAGGAAATGTCGTTTGCCTTCCACCTGAGCTGTTGCAGAGTTGTTTTCCCTCAGGCCAAGAAAGGGGGACTGAATTTTCAGTTACGATTGTGTGGTTCCATGCAGGAAGAGTGGTAGTGCAGGAAAACGTCCTGCACATGTGCGCACACACCCCTCCATGCATCTCTAGTATGCAGACCTAACCTTACTGGGCCTGACAGCAGTCCTTGCCGGACCTTTCCTCTGGGTGGCCTCCCATCCCTTTTGCCAAGTGTAGGAACCTTCTTTCTGATAACCTTGAACTCCGTTTACTCTCATCACTGAATCGCTGGAGTGTTTTTTCATGCAACACACTAGAGACGCAGTCCCGGTCTCACTGCTTTGTGGTAACTTCTTGGTCTGCTGTGAGGCAGCATTGAGGTAATCACTAAATGTTTTCCAGCAGCATGACGCTTACAGCTCTGACTCTTGAGGTGGTCATCGTCCCAGGTTTGAGGCTGTCCTGCCACCAGGACACCCTGTTTTGTCCCTGGGAACGTTCATGGCCAGAAAAGCATAGTCTTCAGTGGTCAGAGTCAGAGCTGTGTAGACGTAAGTCAAGCCCTGGTTCACAGGAGGTGTTTCCACGTGCTGCTGATGTCCATAAGGACTCAAACATATACTTGCTTACACAGGGATGCTTTCCTGAAGCAGAGTTGTTACTCTTTTCTACAGGTACCACAGGATGCCCTCCCTTATTCTGCTTCATGTAACTGGTACTAGAATGATCATTTCCTGATAAATGAAGGCACTTAATCAGTCCTCTTCCCCTTGGAAGAAGGACTTTTTGGGGATATTGTTATATCATTTAAAATAATATTTTGGAATTTAAGTTTACATTGCTTTATTTTTCACTTGAGGTGACTGTATATAAATATTTTCCTCTATTTTATCATTGCTGATAAAGTAAGCCTACGGTATACAGACAAATAATTTGCCTTTGATGTATTGAAACTGTGAGATATAAAGTAGACTTCTCTCTCGTGTCCATGTTCCTGACTATAACTCTGTTCCTCTGTGTTTTTATAAGTTGGAATAAATGTTGCTTACGGGCAACAGAGAGCCTGCAAGCTTCCCAATAATTTTTATGTAATTGAAATAAAGCAACCCTAGTGAAGGATCTCACATATGTATAATGATATATGTATATGTACAAACTTTAGAAAGAAATAAATCAAATGTATTTCATCTTCTGCAGTCGAGTGGGTTTTTTTATTGGAGCGCTTACCATTGCTTCCTATGAGTAATAAGATGAAGGTGGCTTTACCAGCTCATACAGCAGCCTCTGGCTGTCCTGAGACAGCCCAATTAGCTGGTGCAGCACTTTCTCCAGTGCACTCTTCTGGCTGTCAGTCAGAACTTCCAAGGTGTCCTGAGCTGAAGGGTGTGTATCCTGTCTCCCTTACCCAAGCAACACTTTCACACCTCTGCAAGAGGTGGCTTCCCCTTCAGGCTGTTACAGGGTGTTACCACCGCTTAGCTGGGAAGAGCAGCCAAGAAGAGAATTTACTGATTAAAAATGAGTTTGCCAACACAGGGGTTGGAGGAGGAATGCTGCAGGAAACAGCTGTTCAGAAATGATTGGGAGCTGACCTTAACATTTTTATGACGTAGTTTATTCAAGGGCACTGTCAAGGTTGGAGACTGCAGTTGGCCTGATGGATGGGAAGCAAGGACCCTGTGAGAGGCAGAAAAGTTGGACACTAAAGAAAAAAAGGTGAGCGAGAAAGAGGTGGAAATGGGCCTGAAACAACAGCTACCTAAAGTGAGAGGAAATGGACTGTACAACACACACAAAGAGCCTTGTTCTTGCAGATCTTAGGCTGGACATGGTTCATCGTCAAAAGATAGGACAATGTGTGGAGGATAACAGGGCAAACGAAGAGGACATGTCCAGTACCAGGTGGGGCATGGAGAAGCTTTACAACAGGACTGGGAGATTATATTTGTAGCCAACGGTAGGGAAGATGTGGTTTTTGTTACGAAGGTCTCTGAATGACTGTCCTGAGATGACTGTTTCTTTGTATTTTTTCGTCCTAGGGACTCAACATGTTGCCTTTAGATGAATGGCAGGACCACCAGCGCCCGAAATAGCTGTGCACTTTTTTTTCTACACTATGCCATGGGATGTCAGATTTTTCTATCACTGTTCCATTCCGGTTACTTCAAAGCACTCGGGGAGGGGGGGGGTTGTTTCCCGTGTGTGCTCCTGGATTAGTATGTCTTTTATGGAAAGACTAAACAAAGTGGTGGTGAGGATGGGTGGGAGTGTTTTACAATATTCTAATATAGTATTAAATGCCTCGTCTGAGCCCAAATGAATGTTTTTAACCATGTCTGTATGTTAATGTCAGTGACGCTCAACGTGTCTTTCCCTAATTTGTCTTCCCAGCTGACAAAGCCAGTGCTGAGCATTTTCTGGTGATCCCACTCTGCCTAGAATCATTAATCGTGTCACGTTGCTGGCAATGCGCTGAAGTAGAACAAAGTGACAGAACAGGTGCAAAGTGAAAGACAGGTGCATTTATATTCTTTCCCATGTCCGTTTGCAGTTCAAGTTTACAAGTACAGAATAAGATTATCAAGGGAGCCTGAAAGGGCTAGCTTGTGTATGCAGGTGAAACTGCCGCGGTCCACGGAAGCTGCACATCAATCTGACTCTCTAAATAATGTAACATGGGAGTGTGGCTTAGCCCGAGAGGAAAGCATGGCTTGGTTTTGTCATGGTTATCTTCAGGTTAGAAATGGGAAGAAAATTCCTATGGAGCACACTGATGTACTGCAGTGGCCTCCTGAACAACAAAGAAAGGGCAAAAATACCCAGTAGCTTTCAAGATGGAGCTTGAAGGAGGATGCTAGTGACGATAACCCAGGCTTTTGTTTGTCAGGCCATTGCATGTTCCAGCTCGTTCTTTCCATGTTTTCTGCTAAATTGATGTTTCTCAAAGGAAACAATGCCAGGTGCTATAGGAGGTATCACTCCCAGGAGAAGGGCCGTCTTACAAAACACGAACTACTGCACAACAGGGAGCCACCATGTCAGGTCTGCTCTCATGATCACGTTCATTTTAGGGCATCTCTTCTGGTCCCATTCCACAGCTAGTTTTTGGGTAGGTCAGGTACATAGATGATGAAGGTCTTTGTTTTGCTGGTCTGCTCTTGACAGCAAGATGCAAAGACAAGAAGCTTAACTGGGATGAGGTGGAGGAATCAAGGCTGAGCAGACTGATTGGCTTCAGACATTGCGTAAGGTAAAGTGCTGCTATTATGAACTGGAAGTCTGTGGGAAGGTTTTGGCCCCCTGTACTTGGGCAAGGTGCATCAGTAGTACTGTGTGAGTCTGAGATTGTGCCCCAGTAATAACTTGGAAAACATCAGGCTTTGATACAGATGTTGCTGAACTGGGCCAGCAAAGAAAAAGCAATGAGGGACACGTTGTGTCTTAGGGAGGAGGTTGGGCAGAGAAAGAGAGATACAAGAGAGATACAAGAGTGGCAAAAAGGTTATTTCAGAAATAGAAACAATGACAAATAAGGCAGAAAATTAGCTAAGAACAAAGGCTGGGAGAACCTTCTGCAAAGAGGAGTGCAGCGCCTGCAGATGACAATGACGGTGACTCGCAAACCCGAGCTGGCGGGACTCTCCGTCGGGCTTTCCATCAGGTCTGTGTCTGAAAAACGCCATGTGAGGGGGTGGGCTGCAGAAGGATAGATTTCCACCCTGGAGATGGGTCATGTAGGGAGTGAAAGGTGGTAGATGTGGAAGTGAATGGTAGATGCGTGTGATTCATAAGATTTTAGAGTGTCAAATTAACAGCTTTATAATTGTGTGTAATAGGGCGGAAAATATTATGATTGCAGATTAGCAATAGTGGTGTGTTTATTTGATAACCAGTATATTGATTCTTAATGCATTGACCAGTTTCTTAGTAATGTATTGCTTAATCACCAAACACTGTAGTTTCCTGAATCAGCCAAATTCTGCTCTTGCAATCCAAATGGAGGGAGCTGCTTCCTGAAATAACAGTTACATGGGGAGAAAGGCTCCAAGACAACTCCTCTCTCCAGCCACGATGAGTTTAATGAGTTAAATAAGTTTAATGAAAACAGCAAGGATGTTTGTAAGAATATTTGAAAGCATTTGAATTATGCGGGAGCTCTGCCAGTGACCACAAGCCAAAAGGATGAGTCCTGAGAATGCAAAACCAGCTGTAAAAAAGGACACACTGGGAAAGCAAGGTCCCTGAAATAAAATCTCAGGGACAGACGTTCGAGGTGCACTAGCATCACATTTTCTCAAAGAATAAACAGTACTTGTCAGCACGTGTGAAGGTGCTGGTAGGGCTCTAGCTATGTGGTCTGGAAGTGTAGGGGAAATGTACTGTACAGGTGTAGAGAATGCAAACATTTGATAAGACCAGTCCAGGCATCATGCCAAGAAGCAAGGGTTAAACAAAGAACATGGGAGAGTGTGTTGAGCAAGAACCTGGGACAGAGAGATATGCACAGACCTGAGAGTGAACAGGAACTTGGAGAGTGTTGAACTCCCGCCTTGGAAAAGCGTTTGGCTTTGTGATATTTAGAGACCTGAGTCAAGTGACCACTGGGGGAAGGAGCGGAGCCCCCTTCAGAGGAAGGTATTTCAGCAGCAGTGCTTGCGCCTGCCGGAGGCCGTGTCTTCCATGCGCCACATACAGGTAGCTAGAGTACTGCAGAAAAAACGCAGAATATAGCACCAGCGACTGAAAACTGTGGAAAAGAAGATGGCAAGAAGGGCTTGCCCGAGGAACTGAAAGCTGGAGGCAAGAAGGAAAATGAACAAGAAAAAACATGGGAGGCCACTGACCAGTCCATAGATTCAGTTATCATTTTAAAAAGTCTAAAAATAAGGAATGAGCAGCCACCTGTGAAGGTTGCTTAACACCTCCCTTTGTCCAAGTGCTATTTTGGTGAAAAATTCTCATTCTCCGACTGTTTGAAGAGGCACTTTGAACACCATCAGGGCTGCCATGGGGTCAAGAGAGCGTGCTGTGTGCTGGCCTTCAGGGAAAACTCAGATTTAGCCAGGATAAATACTCCTTCCTGTCCTCTGTAGCTTGGAAGACAGCATCATCTCTGGGCCTCTGCTCTGTCTGCTGGGTGGGAAGTGGCTTTGCTGGAAAGGGCAGAAAAAAAACCAACCAAAAAAAACCTGTTTCCCTCACCACTATACAGATATTGTTCAAAACATGTGGGTTTGGATGGGTGATTGTTTTCTTTCCACCCAAGAAAATTTCAGTGTGTAGCCACAAATGGTCTTTTTGTTCTGCCTCATCCTTTGATGCTAAGCTCAGAAATGCGTAGCAGAGATGTTCTGTCATCTCTTTGGGATAGTGAATATTTTCAGCCAACTTGAGCAACCTCCTCCTCTCTGCCCAGGTGTCCCATGTGAAAAGCACACTTTCTCTTTCCAGGGTAATTCTAACCAGGGCTTGTTAGCCAGAACGTGTTTCTGGACACTAGTTGTGTGTACAGCCTTCAGCACAGACATTGTGCCCTGTCATCTGAGAAGTGGTTTGGATCAAGGTGACAATGGAGATACTGCTGTGAGGGTGGGTGTAGAGCATGCTCCTGTCAAGCCAGAAGTGCATATGTGATACCCAGCTTTTGGTGCATGCTGCTTCCTCGCCTCTCTCCTCTCCGGGGCCAAACTGTGCTGGGCACCCTCTAAGTCCAAGTACTGACATTGGGTGGATGGAGCCAGGGCCATTGCCAGCACAATTACCAGAGCAATAAAGACACCAATTACTACACCCTTGGCTTCCGCCAGAGATGCTTGCTCTGGCAGGAACTTGCAGTGGTGCTGTGCCTGGGATGGGAATACTCTCTGTGTCTGAGCTCACACGTCCTGCTGGGACAGTTTTGTGAGGGCCTTGTAGCCAGCCAATGATAGCAAGCATGGTGTAAAACCTGAGTCCCTATTACCACAGCCATACCCATGCTGCGTTTCTCTGGCAACTGAGGTGTGGGCAGCAGTTAGAGGTTGTAATTGTTTTTAGGGAAAAAAAAAGCCCAGATACACATGCACACACACACACACAAACTCCCCAAAACAACAACAAAAGCCAACAACAATAAAAAAAAAAGCCCAACAAAAAAAATAAGTGCTCTTTCTGTTTAGCTGCAATTTATGACTGTGGTTTAGACAAATTGTCAGAATCCACATTCCTGTTGGCAGGGAGCCAAGCTCCCCAGCACGCTGATTAAACTGTGTGTGGGCAAAATGTAGGCAGATGATAGGGAACCGGTACGTTGAAACCTTGGAGGGCTTTGTTTTCCTTCGCTGCTGCTTTCTTTTTCTCTCCAGAGTCCTACCAGGCTAGTTTTCTGACCATCCCTTGTTGGATGACTGTAACGGGCTGCCCAGAGATGTAGTGGAGGCCCCATTCCTGGTGTTATTCAAGGTGAGGCTTGATGGGACTCTGAGCTACCTGATCTAGTGCAGATGTCCCTGCTTACTGCAGGGGGGCTGGACTAGGTGATGTCCAAAGGTCATTCCCTTCCAACCTTACACATTCCCTGAGTCTATGATCTACTTCCAGGCACGAACCTTCAACTTTGGGCGCTGAGAACTGTGAAACCACGGGGGCAGCTGCTCACAGGGCATAACCCCTAGCTTCTCGTTCACCTGCAGGTGAGAAGGTAACCCTCTGAGTGCAGTGAAGGTACTGTAGGGAACAAAAACTTCGGGCTACAGCAATATAAGGAGAATTTTTGCAGATGGGTGGGAAACTCTCTTTGGGAAAGGTGTACACCTAAATCTTGCAGCCATAGTGTTTCCAGAGACTTGTCTGCAAAGACTGGGGATCATGACATCATTTCCAGGGTATGTGTCCATCTGTCATGGTGGGCACCCTTTGTTTATATTGACTTGCTTGTTCACTAACTCATCATTTGGTCTGCCATCACTTCTCTTAAGGGTTTTCAGCACACAGACAGGAAGGTAAGTTTTGTTGACCAACCTTTGGAAACACAACATGGAGACACTTTTCAGGGGCAGCCGTTAGGCTGAGCTCCACAGTGACTCAAGATTGCTCCACTTCCACATGGGAACTGATGCCAGCACAAAGGGCTTGTCTGTATAGATGTAACTGACGTGAGGCAACTCGGCTTTGAAACGGGTATGCTGCACCGCATCGAACACCTATGTGGGTGTCCTGGTTCAGAGGTACAGTGGCCTCCTTGCAGCCCAGCTTCTGGAGCACGACAAGCTAAATCCCTTTTTAAAATCTGAACGTGCAAGCTGAATCCCTTTTTTTATTCCCACAACAATTTGATTCACGTCTTTTGCTAATTCCTCTTGAACTTTCTAAGAGATCTGGCACAAACAAGTCCCCAGAGGTATTTTGCAGCCCTCTGGGCTCTTGTTGCGCTTGTGATTCATCAGTGTCTTGATGATTAGCTCAGTGTGCAGCCTGACTGACAGGGCCTCCTTGCCAAGTGTTGGGAGCTGCAGAAGTCACACAGGGGCTCGCATGTGTAGGACCATGCAGTCCTACGGCTCAGCCTCTAGGGATTACTGGGAAGGATCCGTTGCTTCAGGTGGGTGCTACCTGGAAGCTGAGGAGCTGTCTCCAGCACTTCCCCTCCGTGATCTGCCTCTGTGCCTAGGAGCCAGGGAGGTTTCACCTTCAGCTTCCCCAGGAGCAGACTAAGGGCCGAGCTGCATGCATGCACGCCAATTCTGCCCATACTATTTAAATTGCAAACTCTCCAGGGCAGGGGCTTCACCCATGTGCTTTCAGTAGTAATAAATACTAATCCTTACAGTTAGCACGCTGCTTGGCTTTCAGAGACTGGTTTGACTTTAATGCAGGTCATAAATGACCTGGCACAGTGTTCAATGAGTCCTGGGGACAGTTTAACTTGTTCGAACGTGTATTTGGCTTTGAGTCACAGATATGATCAATCAAAGGAGCAGTCTTTTCCCTCTGACTCGCCAAGACTGATTCCTTGAATTTGAGGGGTTTAAATACCCACTTGATTCAAGCATTAAAGGAGATTGACTTGACAAATTCTGGATGCTGAGGCCATGGTGGAGGCAGCTGACCTCAGCTCTGGTGAGTTCAAGGGAAGATCGCTCGGCTGCTCAAGGCAGAGGACATCTACTGGCTTTCATCAACTGAGAACTGAGCTTTGTGGGCAACAAACTGTAGATTCACAGGAAGGGGCAATATATCCAAAATGTCCCCTGTAAACTTGTTCTGATCCATCTCTCATCTAATTGGCTTTAAAAAAGTAAAGAAAAACAAATCCACCCGTATGTAATGGGATTTTCAGGTTTGTCATTCCACTCCTGGGAACCCTGGTTTTGCCAAAAGATACTAAAATGGGAAAGGAGGAAAAAAAATCCCATGCCCCTCCTTGTCCATTCAGATGCCTCCTGCTGAAGTATAATTTTTATACTACATTTCCTTAGCAGGTTATGCCTTGAGGCCTGGTGTGTTTCTGCAGCCCTTGCACTGTGTCAGCTTGAATGGTGAAACAGCCAGGCACAATGTGCTATTCCTCTTTTGGCTGGGATGGGCGTGAGAAAGCACCAACCTCTCTGAGCTGCTGGTACTACTTGTAGCATTGTGTTGTTGGAGTGCATCATCCCCAGGTGCTCCTATGGTTGTGCTAACTGACCGTGTCATATTTGCACCCCCTCCACATGATGTTTATTGTCTTCCAGGTGGAAAATGAAGCACAAAAATTCTAGAGTAACTCAGTCACCTGGGAATCTGTCAGCAGGTCTGGAGGGTGAATTCCCCTCTCCCAGAAACCACAGTGTATCACCTTGTGCCACACTCCTTTTTTAGCTGCTGTGAGTACTCTGACAGCTTCACCTCCTTTATGAAGATCATCCCTTCTTGGTTCTTACCCTACATTCTTGTTCTCAGCTTGCTTAGTTCTGGACTTCTGTTAAAGAAAACGTTGCAACTGCCTGGATCTCCTTTAACCAACACCCCTGGCATAGGTGCTGTGCTCTCAGCTCAGTGCAGAACCCCCGTTTCAGACCAGGCAGTAGAACTGGACAGATGTATTTGTGGTCACTGGTGCTACAGTCCTCACCCGAGTCTGGAGTACTGCTATGCCAAGCAATGCACAAGCCTCCCGCACCTCCAGACTGTGGCTTTGACCCAAAGGTTTATACCCAAGCTGAAATTCAGAGGCTTTTAAATGCTGATAGGGTCAGGACGAACTGACTGGCTGCAGAGCATAAAGATTAGCAGACAAAACAGGAAAGGCAGACAAACAAAGGCAACAAAACAGACACATTGTGGGATTTTGCCCATGGTCAGATCATTGCTAACACTGGCTGTTCTTAAAGATGTTAAGTACAACAGACAGAAAGAGGGGCTGCTTGGACCCAAAGGTGGAGATTAGCTCTGCCCTGGCACTGGCTTCCATCATGGCAGGTGAGGAAAAGAAAGCACAACTTCAAACAAATCTAAGTAAGCACTAGCCTCTGTTTTCCTGTTAAAGCACAGCATAAATTATACAGCACTGGCCAAGTCTCCTTATTAATTTCACTCTGTAAGCAATCATAAAACATTTAGTTTTAATATGAAATATTCAAGTTATTCTGGGTTGGGTTTTTATTATTATTTATGTATAATTTAAAGAATTCACTAACTCTGAAATTATTGACCCTGAATATGTCAGATTACAACACAGCTGAGGAGGAGGGACAAGGCTACTGAAAAACGAAGGATTTACCAAGCTATAACAAAGTATATTGAGTGCAAGATTTTTCCTTGGAGTAATGAAAACAAGAAATAGCTCCCGATTTTAAGGCTAGAAATGACCTTGTTGATAATGTGCTACAGCCAGAGCTACTCAGCCTGCAAAGCCCTGGATGGGGTTGTTATTACTGGCATCAAACTGTTGCCACACCAGATGAGTTGGCCTGACTTTGTTGAGTGCTTTAGCGCGGTGAGTTCCAGCTTTTGCAAAAGGTGCTCCAGAAAACATTGCCCTGTGGTTCCCACTCACTCAATCTGAGGATGTCTTCAAGGGACCCATCTTGTGCCTAAGTAAACTGCTTTCCACTTGGGAAAACAGTGCCATGCTTGCTGTGACAGTGTATCCCCAACATGTGCTGTGTAGTCATAAAGTATTTGTAGGATCATGAAAAACAAGTGAGTTGTTTGGATCTCTGCTGGTGCTATACACTTACTGGCTTTCTACGCGTGTCCCTAGACTTGCCTCCCTTGAAAGGGGAGAATGACAAGGTGGGTGTGCAGAGGGAGAGCTGTCAAGGTGAAAGCCCTCCTTGCTTCATCGTGGAGCCAAGCTATGTCTGAAACCCACCAACTCTTCCTGGTCAGATTTCCTCTCTGACTCTTTCCAAAACGTCACTGCCCCCAGCTCTGTCCATGCATGCCCCCATGAACATCCAGGTCCTGTGAGTTTCTGCTGTCCCACAGCATGCCAGTGTGTAGCAGTGTGCTCCAGAACCTCAAGCTGCAACAGGGTGCAGCAGTCCTAACCATTTGCCGGCTGGCCTTCCTGGCTACCTGGACTCTCCTCGCCAGTGCACAGCAATAATGCTCTCCTGCCAAGATGTCTGCTCCTATCTGAGCCCAGATGCATCACAGGCAGTACCTGCCTATGCTGGTCTGCTGATGCTGCTGGAGGACTCTGAGGGGTGGCAGCATCAGTGAGCAATGCCCCCCAGAGGCAGTGGACAACCTATGTCCCATTGGGGTGGCCACACAGGCCTATTTGGCACAGCAGGGATGATGGATCAATGGCTGTGGCCATGGATGCCCTTGGTGAAGGAGGAGAAAGAGCAGAAGCCCCACAGACATGCCAGAGCAGTGCTCAAAATGCGCTGCCAGATTTCAAAAACCTCTGTCAGAGCCCAAGGGATGGTGGTGCTCTGGGAGAGCAGCAAGGGAAATCTGCCATGGAGGGCTTGAAAGACAGGATGGGGTTGAAGGGCTGAGTTGAGGAGAGGTGCTGAAACCTGGTTCTGTAAAGGAATCTGGCTTAGAGATGCCTGGGAAGTGCTCCCAGCAATCAGCCTCCCCCAAGGGAGGCTCACGAAGAGTGCTGGGGCAAGAGCAACCAAGAGATGCATGGGTGAAGAATGGGCATCTCTGTCCCTTGCCCCAAGCCTTAGCCCTGAGGTCTTTTGTTGGTGTCAGTGTCAGTAAATCCTGAACCACTGCTCAGAGCCCTGAAATGGATCCCGCATTGCTTCAGGCTTCCTGCCTGTCTGTGATGTGCTGCAGGGTGGTGATGGGGTTGGCAAGATAAGAGAGGGGGCAGAACTTGCTAAAGGGAGCTTGATGTTCCTCTTTGGCCAAAAAAAGTTGCTGCTATGATTATTCACCCTTTCCAAGGCTATTAGTGGGATGTGGGCGTATAGGGTTTTAAGAAAAGTGTTATCCATTTAAAAGCCAGATAAAAAAAATCAGCAACCAACTATGTTTCTGAATAGAAATATGAATTTATGGAGAGCCAAACATCTATTTATTATTCCTGAGAAGCCAAGTCCTTCTGAAAAACCTGGCTTTTTGTTGCTTCTTGTAGTTTTGAATCTGATGCAGTTGCAGGTGGGGACAGTTCAGTGGTGGGAGCTTTCACATGGATTAGTAGCACAATAGGCACAGGAGCAGAGGGAACATTTTGTGCATTGCATCACAGCAGCTAAGAAAGGCATATGTGAAATATCACCCTCCCATCAGCCACGCAGGCATACATCTGAATTCTTTCTTCCCCAACTGGCTCCTGCTTCAGGGGACTATGAGGAATGGAGTGCCGTGTTGGGAATGCAATTGCTGATTGCAGAGGAAAGGGCAGTCCTTGGTGAAGTGGTTATCATTCAAGCCTTGTGCCGGCTCCAGAAGAGCCAGGACTTAACATTCTTCTTGAGCAAAGGGAAAGGGAGTATGGAGTGGGGCAAACCACTGTGCATTTTAAGCAGCTTTGATTCTGAGTTGGAGCTTTATGTTAAATACCATGATTCATCTCTATTTATTTTGTTAAGCAGTGAGCAAGCAGAAAGTCTAGCAGCTGAAATGATGTGCCTGAAAGACTCCTGGCAGGCAATCCATCAAACAAGTATTGATTAGTACTGCCACAGGAACCATTTTGCACAGTAAGACCTTTATTCTTTGACAAATACTCACTTAGATGTAAATTAGCTGAAGGTGTCCTTCTCTCATACTGTACAGCTGAACTGGGAATGAAGGTTTGCTCTCTTAAGAGCACAAGTGTTGAAAGCGTTACAAGAGCCATGAGGAAAGAAAAAAAATAGTTAAGATTACGGGGCTCCAGGAGGTGTTTTTTCCTTACAAAAAAAACCAAACCAAAAAAACCCCCCAAAACAAAACTCCCAGAGGGTCCTCTCCCAGGCTGAAATGGCCAGAGGCTTGCTGGAAAGGGTGCCTCGCGCACCTCCTGTGGAGCATAATGTAAAGGAAGCCAAAGGCAAGAAAGGTATAATGGAGGTGCTGTTCTATCATGTAGACTTGCATTACTTCCCTGCATTGCCCCAGTAGTGTGTGTATCATTACAATGGATGATACAAGCTTTTCTCTCCCAGGAGCAATCAGAAGATGCTGCCCTTGATGCCTTCCACCAAATGGTTAATTCTAACTTAAATTTACAAATCTTTCTAAACTCGGTGTAAACATCTGTCTTCAATTTCCAGCTATTGGTTCCCACTGTACCTTTCCCTGCTTGATTAAACAGCCTTTCAAGATCCAGAATTACCCACAGAGGTACTTTTGCACTGCAATCATGCCTATTTAAGTTACTTCTTGAAGAGCTAACCAGATTGAGCTCTCTGCTTCTCTCTGTACTGGGCATCTGCTCTGAACCTAGCCTCAAATGCCCACTCTAATTTTGTCAGTGCCCCTAGACAGCGTGCTCAGACGTAACATTGCACTTTTGGTTTCCTTCACATCGGGTGCAGAAACAATCACAGCTCTTGTCCTGTCCCTTGCCTCTTTGCAGAGGCACTGCTCATAATACCTGGAGCTGATAGCCAGAGCAAAGCATTGCATGCTTTCTGGGCTCTGTGATGGTCTCCAGTTGAATTTGCTAAGGATGGATGACCAGGAAGGGCTCTAACCTCTCTGAGCTTCTTTTTGTCCTTTGCTGAAGATAGGTAGTGATGTTAAACTAATTGTTTGCTGTTTTCTCCAAAGAACTGAGATAGCTGCTCACATTCTTTCATCATGACTGAAACCTTCTCCCAAACTCATGAAAAAATACATGGAAGTGAAACAATCAGTATGAGCCCATATTTGGCTCTTTGTAAAGGCTGGATGAGATCTCTACATGCACAATTTTCAGTCTCTCTGTGGATGACTTACCCATGATAGCTGGCACCTAGTGTCATCTCCCTTCTAGGATTAATTAGGTGTTGCCAGAACAACAGCGAGTCCCTGAACTGTGTAGGACTGCAGACAATTGCAGTAGGTGCTGTGCTCAGCGTGTCAGTAGCTCAACATGCCCATAAACATCAACCCAACAAGGCTGTGTATTGGAAAGCCTCATGGGTGAACAGGAGTTAGTTGGCTGTTGAGTACAGCAGCTGGGCAGACGTAACATCTGGGAAATGTCCTGGGTTTTCATCTTCATAATGCAATAATGAAGCAGATAGTGCTTAGCTCATGTCTAAAATTCTGACCAGAGTCACTGTGTGCCCTAGGGACAGGTGTGTGGCAGGCAAATCACCCCAGGGGCCTGGATGGTGACTCTGACTGGAGGGCTCTGCTGCAGCTTAGATGAGCAACAGCCCTGCTAGGGTTCCAGGTGGGCAGTGAAAAGGGCAGGGTGTGTGTCTTTCTGTTCCTCCTGCCCTTGCATCTAGGCAGTACTTTTGGCTCTTTCTCACATGTCATGCTGACTCCATTGCCCGTGGAGGTCTTGGTCTGAGGCTCCTCTGGTAATGTACTCCCTCTGCTCTCATCCTGGCAACATGCAAGCAGCATATAGCCATATAATATGGATTTAGTTTAGGTTTAGGTGACTGAAGACTTTATTGTAGTCCAATGCCCAGTCCATCTCTTGGAAAGGTGTTACTGGGCCTGAAATGAAACAGTACATCCATGCTTCATCTAAGCAAGGTTCAGCTCACACCACCAATGTGCCTAATGATAAAACAACTAGGCTATGAAATACACATCCTATTACGTCCTGGAGTGTTACACAATGCATGAGATAGTGTGGCAGAGAAGGAAAGTGAACCATTCTCTTTCAAACTGCTGCCTAAATCTGCAGAAGATTGGAGAAGACATTGTATGACAATGCTTTTGCTGCGCTGATTCTGAATGACTCTAACTCCTTTGCCTTCAAAGCAGTTTTAGCCCTGGCCAAAGCTAAAACTGTTTCAGAGCCTGTGCCTAAATCCATTTTGAACTGAGGCTGGTGTGAAATATAACAAACTTAGAAAAGCTGTGACTTGTACTCTTTCAGATTTTATTTATTTCAGGCTTTTGTTTATGTTGTTTCGATTTTGGTTTTGTTGTGGTTTTTTTTCTTTGGAACTAATTATTACAGAACAGGTGGCAGGGGAGAGGTTGAATGCATCTATAGAGATGTCTTCAATCTCAGCCATTTAAACAGCAATTAGTTGTAATCTCCTCTAATTTATTAACTTGTGCAGGGTCTGGTATCACAAAATATTAATAAGACCTGGACAGGGAATTCAACAGCAACGAACTATCTTTATGCATTTAATTGAGTGTTCAGCTTATTAAATTAGAGTGATAGTCCAATTTGAAGACGCTCCACTGTGTAAACTGTTGTGACCTCACCTATTTTAATCCATGATTATAGTCACTGGGGACTCTCAGTACTTCTCCATTACTCTTGGGGATTATTTTTACTTCACATCTCAGGTACTGTTTTCTCCTATTAGGACCAGGTAGGAAAACCATGGAGAAGCACAGGGCAGGATCCAGCTGAGGCCCCGGAGAACAGGACCTGTAACTATGAACCCTTTTGCAGGAAGGGGGGCAGAACGGACACCTGCAGTTAGACATACACACGGGCTGCAAGGACTGACAGCAGCTGGTAGGATCTCAAGCACCACATGCCACTCTGCTTTGCTTCCATGGTACTACTACTTCATCACCTCTACTCAGCACCTTTCTTTGCTGTACACATTTCTGGGCTCCCTTCTTGCAACACCCCAGGTGTTTTTTCCTGCTACATATGGATCCCAGGTGTAGCAGGGCTGGTTCATTTACATGGCTGTCTAAACCACAACAGGAAATATTTTCCAAGGACCTAGCAGCACCCTTACTGATTCTTCTAGATGCATAATTGACCAGCTTACAAAAATGAGGCAAAGAGGGCATGGGGAGGGGAGCCAACACAAAAGAGGAGCAGCCCTTAAAGATACATGATCATATATTTGATCATCAGTGCCATGCATGCTGTGAGGTCTCAGTGCTCACCATATAGAAAACATTTAGGAAGCAAGATCCCACACCTGGCAGTGGTAGTACATCATCGTTGGCTGCTGCCTTAGTCAAGATGTTTTAGACATCTCTGGCAATGTCATCCTGCTGTTTACAGGGACAGAAGGGATGGGACCCGGAGGGGCTAGAAGTACAGTGACCACCTGAAAGGCCCCTTAGGAGTAAGGAACTCCAGTGTGTGATTGTTGCTGCTGCTGAGCCTCTGTCTGAGAGTGGCAAACACAGGCATGTCCTCTTGGGATCTGGCAAGCACTGCTCTGCTCTGTGTTCACCTCTGGAGCAACCAGGTCACAGCCCTGGGATTGCTGCAGCCCCTTTCCCTGTCTGTCTCCATCTACCTCGGGTGTCTGCGAGTTGCATGGCACTGAGTGCCTTTCTTCGGGGCTGGGGCAGAGACAGGGGGCAGGGTCAGTCAGCACAAGTACCCCTTGTTCTAATTCACCCATTTGAAGGCCCTGCTCTGTGATGATACTGAATGAAGGAGAGAAAGCAGCATCTCCTGGGAGAAGGGAAACAGGAAAGGACAAAGACCCCTTTCTAGACCTGACACTCATTTCCTTGTATTAAAATCCTGATCAATATCTGCATGCTTTCATTCAGTCACAAAGTGCGAGGTAGGAATGCAGGAACCAGCTGAGACCCATAGCACACTGAGCCACATGTTGTGTGTGACTCCAGAGGCGATGGGGAGCAAGTGCTGCAAAGGATCTGCATAAGAATCTTCCAGTGGTTTCTGGCTAAACTGGAGTTTCCTGGAGCCTGCAAGGCTGTCCCTGGGCTGCTCTATGCTTCTGCTGTCCTTCTCTTCTGCAGCACTTGCCCAGAGAGGCCTGGGAGCACAGTGGAGGCAGTAACCTTGATCTCATTTAGCTCATACAGCAAGTGTGACTGCTCAGGCCTTTGGTAGGACCCACTCTGGTCCTATGCACATATTCTTTATGTCCTTGCTACAACTCCACTACCCTTGCCCTGGGACATGATGGAGGACAGGAGAGGAGACCTTGGCAAAACCAAGGGGAAAGCTCTTTTCCAGTGCAGCCAGGGACACAGGGCTTGTTCTGGGGTAGGTGCCTGGGCAGGTGCTTTTAAGCATAGGGGCTGAAAAAATGGCCACCGCTACCCTTTACTGGGTCAGGGACAGGCAGGCTGGCAGCTGCTGAAGGAAAAGCTGGGGGTCTGTCCTGCAGGGCTTTTGCTGCAATGGCATACCCTGACAGGGAACATAGCTGACCTTCTCTGGCTTGGCTCCTGGCAGTGGTCTCCCCAGGTTTTGCTTCCCCTTCTCCTAGGAAGCCAGAATATTCTTTAAAGTAGGAGAAGGCTTTGCAGATGCACACTGTGGCACCCTACATCCTTCTCACAACTTCAGAGGGCGCAGGGCTGGGAAATAATCAACATCCTGTAAATGCTCTCCACTGACACACTAACTCTTGTGTAAGTGCTTACCTCAATGCCCTTGACCTCTGGGATGGGGGAACCCACACAAACAGTGGTAGTCACCTCAAGAATATCCTGCTCTAGGAACTTCCTTAATTTAGTTACAGGCTTTGTTGTTTCTCTTCGTGTGTTTTAAACCTGTTATTTACAAATGGATCCGTATCCATATATTATTATGAGAATTGAATTACCCAGCTGCCCATCCACCAATCCACTCTGTATTTGAAGCATAGTCTTGAATTTCCATTTATGACATCTCTTTCTGAAATAAAGTGCTGATCCTTCAGTCCCTGAAGCTGCATGAGATTCTTTACTTCCTTGGAGGCTTTTCTTACACCCAGGTTGTACTCACCCACAAATGTTTCTTGGCAAGGGTGTAGTTTCACCTAATCGCTGCATGTTCACCTTCTGGGGAAGTTCAGGGGCTCCCCTGGCACGCAGGCAGCACATCAACACCAGGTCTAGATGCTGCATTCCTCGTTATTCATTATGAAATGATGAAAGCAAGTGAGTCAACTGCTAAATATTTCCTTCAGAGCTTAACCGAGTAACACTTGCGAGGATAAAAGCTCCTGTTTCCCTCCACCCTGCTTTCAGCTTGAAAAAGACCATCTGAAGAACAGTGACAGCCCTACCCTTTATGATCTCTCCATCGCACCAACCCACTGGAGTAGTTACATCTTCCATGTCGGTGCCAGTAGGTGGCATTGCTTACTCTTAAATGCCTGAAAGCAAAGCAGAACCTTCGGCCTTGCCTTCAGAAGCAACCTGTTGGAGAGGCTCACCACCTTTCCAAATACTGCCAACACCATCCAAATCCAGTGTCTAAATTTAGGCTGGAAATTAGTCCGGTTTCTAAGCACCAGAGGAATGAAACTGTGTAAAGCACTTCCCTGCTGGAACTAGAGGGACAGGGAAACCAGGTGGGTTTATGCTGTAACCCGTGGTTACTTGTGACACTAAAGAACCCCAATCCATGACCTTGTCATTTCTCCAGTGGTGTGCCAATGCAGTCTGCTCAATGGAGCTGGGCCACTGGCAATTACAGCATCACCTTGTCCTGGTTTGCAAGCATGGTTGCAAGCATGGTTGCAATCATGTTGTGTCACTCCATGGTGCAGGCTGCCAAAGATGTGTCTGTGCCATCTCTCTTCCCAATGAATACCCATTTCCTGTTCTGGAAATAAAGCACATGGCACATCATCTCTCTATCATAAAAAAGACTGGAGAGTTTTCCAAGTGGATGTTGAAAGTTCCTGGGCTTGGCTCTGCAAATGCAACTTTGCTGAGAGTCAGCGCTCCAGGAAAAGGAACTTGGCAGGCTAGGACAGCTATGGTGCCACCATAGGAGATGACTGTCTACAGGCTACTGGGAGAGGAAAGGTATATGAGGAGAAAGGCAAGCAGTGCAAAGGCAATGGGAAGTCTAACTGTTGAACACACAGACACACCAATGTTGTTCTACATCCATAAAAAAATACACAGACACACACATGGCTCCAAGGAAAACCTTAGGGTCTCTTTGAGTCTTCTGGAGGACTCTCCCAAACAACACTCACCACCACTGGATTAGACTTAGGAGCTGAACATGTATCCTTGGTCCACTCATGAAAGGACTACCGAAAAGGACACATATAAGTACATTAAGTGATATGCCCAGTATCACCCTGGACACTTGTCTCTGAAGCAATGGGCTAACCATCATGCCACTCATTCTGACTCAGGAAAGTGGAGGTCCAAGCACAACCTTTTTATCCAGACATCTCTGTGTTGTCACATCCCAACCTCAACAACACAAGGTATCCTATTGCAGCAGCTAATGTGTTACGCATTCAGCATGATGATGAGAGTGTGTGATTCACAGAGGATCTTCTCTCAGGGGCTGCTCTGGGCAGAGGACAGCCTGTACAAAAACACTGGGCAGCTTTCTGAAGGAGGACTAGGTTCAAGTCATCTTCGATCTGGTCTTCCCCAAGATTTCTCCAAGATTTCCCCCACAATCTTGGGGAAAGTTTTATGAGCTGGTCAAAGCTCACTTTTTTAACCTCCCTCAGGTTGATCTACCTCTTGCTGTCGGGATGACATGCTGCACATGAAAGTGCTCTAGCTCCAGTATTCAGGATGACTCTGCCTTTCTTTGCATAGCCAGTAGACCACTATTTTCTCAGCTATGCATGGCATCTGACACAAATATGGGACACATTGGAAGCATCATGCAATCTGCCCACAGGAAGCACTTGTTTCTACAGTGATCTCCTACCATGTGCTGTCCCTATCTTCTGATTAGGAAGGTCTTGTTGGAGTGCATGTCCACTCTTTCAGGAGTTGAAATAGCCCTGATGGGCTGGGCCTTACATGGTCCCTCCTGTGTATCTGGCAGCCTTTATTTACACCACTGAGATGCTGCCCTAGGCCTCGAGTGGAGTAGGAATGGGGCATATCTGGCATAGGAACCTGAGATATGTAGAAGATACTCCATCAGCAAGGCCTCAGTACACAGTGACTTTTGGGCCTTTCTGCCTTCACACATAGCTGAAAGGTCCTATGTTCTACCTGATACTTCAAACTGCTGACTGAAGCTGATGATTTTGGCTCCTAAACACCAGGAGGGCAGCAAGAACAAGGCCTGCAGAATACACTTCCTTATCAGATGACCATGATTAAATACCTTTCAGCTTATATCATAACTTCCTTTGTCCCAGACTGAAGACTCCTGAATGAAGAATATAATTAGCATCAGACGGTGCTCACTGTGAATTAAAAGACTTTCAGTTCCATTGTATAATAATTCTATGGAGCCTACTTAGATTACCTTTTCCTGAATTATTTTTAAATTGCAGCAAAGCACTGGAGCCTATTCTTCTTGGAAATAGATGTATGACAACCTGTGGGACGTTCTCTTGGGTGGAGTCATCGATTGTCTTCTCACATAGTGACTTTACCATTTTTGGTTGCAAGCTCTCACAGAAAATTCTAGTGTGCTTCAGGTTCCAAAAGACAGGTACCCAGCACCATTTTAGGCATTCTGGGTGTCCAACCCTTCCACCCAGAAAAAGCAGATCTGGTACAGCATCTACGAGCCCACAAGGTTCACGGACTATTGGCTGCAAGCTACAGTTTATGTAGCTGGCCTCTTTGTTATGCAATATTGACTATTGCTTGCTTATTTGCATGTTAATGGAAAAATAGTGCTTTTCTCTCTAATGCTGGTGTAGTTAGCTGGGGAATGAGCCTCTTGGGTTAATAGTCAGCTCATCGCCTGCTTGTTCTGCGTCATGGCCAGAGTATTTCGGGCAGAATGGACTTGCATAAGAAGGGGAAAAAAGAACGGGAAGGGCTTCTGAGATAGGAAACTGTGGGTTAAAGTAAACCAGTGAATGTACAGCTTGTCCGCTTTGATAATACAAAATTGCATGCACCTCTCTTTCACTTCTGCAACTAGGAGCTGACAGCTAAGTACAAGGCAGTCCATACTTCAGCGTAGTGATTTATTAAATTATTTATTTATTTGTAAAAGATGCCCCTGCTTCCTCGTCTTCTGCAGTTAGGTAATCCCACTCCTCCACCTGTGGCTTTTATGGTCTTGACTGCAAATTTCATAGGTCAGGCTGACCTGGATTGGCCTGTTCCTTCGATTGAGAGAGTCTTCCAGAGGCAGCAGCAACATAAAACACATGGTCCCTCCTCCTCAGACTTGGCTGGGGATCCATTTTTCTGTTCACAGCCCTGACTCAACTGTGCTTTTCATCTTGCAGGCTGTATCATCGCTGCCATGATATCCCCTTACTGAGACTGGACTAGTCCTGAAGCAGTCTGCTCAGGTACATGTTGTGGCATTGCTGTGGCAGCCAAGAGCTGAGAATGCCTCAGCTGCCTGAGCATGGGTGGCTGGCGAACACGGAGCACCTGGTCCTCTCAGTGGGCCACTCATTCACAGGTGTGCTGCTTCTAGAAGTGTTTCAGGCTCTGTTACATGACTTGTGTTGGATGTGTTGACTATGGTATGGGAATTATTCCTCAGTAACATAAAAATAACCTTTTTAGCCTAGGACATAGTACCAAAATGGATCAGCTGTCCAGAAGCTTTTGGGAGATTTTGGATGCTGTCACTGATATGGGTGCAACATGCTACTCTGGAAAAGGAGGGCCATGGTTGAGGAAGTGGGAATGCTAAGCCTCTGAAGGATGACAGTGCTGGAGAGGCATTTCCCTCTGCTGCAGGCATTCAAAGGGAATGAGAAGGCATGTTAGCAAGTGTCAGGATCTTTATTTCTTCCTAAGTGTCTGTAGGGCCAGGAAAGCCCCATCAGGACAGAGGATTTGCCCAGGATATACAGCTCATTTGTACTGCCCTGGGGGCCTGAAAGCTAAACCAACAACCCAGGAGCACAAGAGGGCGTAAAATGACAAAGTGTTCTAACATTGCATGTGTCCCTTAAAGGTTGCCTGACTATTGGATCAGTGTCAATAGATATCTCTGCATTAATGAGGAGGTAGAATAATAAACTGTCCTAAACATGCACAGTGGCCTCACACTTCCTTGCAGGTCGGTCTAGTCAATGAATTCCAAAACACTTTTCTTCTATTTGTACCCCATCATCAAGCATTGGAGTCCACCCGAGGAGGGCTGGATGCTGCTAGTTGTGCTAGGCTGGAACTTGTAGGTGCTACCTGCAACCAGGGTCCTATTTTCATGGACTTTTATGCCCCAGGCACACAGTGAAAGAGTTTTCCAACTTCTGTGAGGTCCAGTGTTACTTCAGCACAAAACCAGATACCCAGCTTCTTATCAAAGCACACTGTGAGTGAGTTTGAACTCTGTTTCAGGGGTTTTCTCCTCCAGTTCCACGGCCATATCAGTTATGGTAAGGAGCTGCCACGGCTGTGTTTGGCAAGGAGCTGTGTGATTCTGGAGCAGTGCAAGATTGCACACTGAATGTGCCTGTGATTGCTCTTCTTCTTGAAATACCAATTGGCTAAGATCCTCAGCTGTGTGGTGCTGTGGACCTCAGTGTGTCTCCTGCAGAGTCTGGCAGATGGAGGACCCAAGGGAGGAAACTGAGGCATAGTGTTCAGGCTCTTTTGATGGTGCTTGTGGACCCAGAGTGGTAGAAACTCTTACAAGATCTTTTGTCCACGACAAACATTAGCTGAACTCCACACCCCAGTGTTTTGAGTGACTGATGTCTTTCAGATAAAGTTGGAAATTGGGTTTTACCCTAACGCTTCCTTTCTCCTTCTGGGGATCATGTCATATAGTCTTTTAGCAAGTCTTCAGGACTGCAGAGCTGTGTTTCAGATCTTGGCAGTCACAATTTCTTTATCAGCTCATCACAAAAAAGGTATTGGCTCGTGGGGCGCAGCTGTTCCTTCCTGCAGACCTGAAATGCTCATGCCTGAGGCCTGCAAAGGATGCATCTGAGAAAAGATAGGAGATAAAATTACTCTGGATAGTTTTACAATCTCAATATTGAACATGATATCTGAACTGAAAGTAGGAATGAGGATTACTTGCTTTAAGACAGGTATCGCTTGCTTCAAGTGTCTTTAAAATTTAAACAGCATAAGCTTTAATCTGCAGTGTAATAAGCTGTCTTGTCAATTTGCTGATGGTGAGAACCTGATGGTTAAAAGGGAGCTACAGGTTAAAGGTATTGATCATCCCCATTGGAATAAATTCTTCTGCAGCAAGTGACCTTTCCTGAGGCAAAAGCAGATTAAGAAATATTTCTGAACTTCTTAGCTTGCATTTGATTTCAGTAAATAATGAAGAAAATTTAAAATAGCTCAGGACTAGCAATATGTTTCATAATTTGCGTAATACTGTCTTTTTCCTAACTGTACACTAGGGATGAATGGTAGGAGTTTATGTCCTATTGCATAATTAACCAATTCATGCTGTTCTTTCCTGATTTTTCACAACAGTTTGGATGCTTCTGTAGGACGATGGTCTTCTGTCTGGAGATTTTTGTTCCTTCTTTTGCATTTCATTGTTTGTGTTACGGAGTTATGGAAATACCACAACCCCCCTTATCTTTAACTAACTCTGTCTTGCCAGTAGACCCCCAGAGGCTTCCTCCTTTATCTTTCGTATCTAATGTTATGTTTCTTGGAGCTGCAGATTCTTCTTCCCTTTTTCACTACTTTCCCTGCCCCCACTGCATGTACCAGAAATGTTCTTAGCTCTTTGCCGATGGCATGGAAAACCAGTAACAGGTCTTCCGGAACTGTGTGGGATTTTAACTCTCATGTCTGAAGACCTAGCCTGGAACATATGGGAACACCCATATTTTTCCTGCAGACAGTTTCCTTTCTAATGGCTTGTCTGCTTTTGATACCATCTCCCAATGCTGAGCTGTTCCAGAATAGTTAAAGGATTTGGGTGCCCGGTTTAGAAATAAATGGCTGTCAAGTATTCCTCTAAGAAACTTTGAAATCTCTTGGCCACAGCATGAAATCTGTGTCTTGACATCCTTTTTCAGACAGCATGCAGTGGGAAGCACTCTCTCCATTGGATCAGGCCTTAAAACTCATTTGTTTTCTTGCTCATTGAATCCTGTATGTCATCCAAGAAAAACAACTGGAACTTTCCACTGGCTGAATTAGCTGAACATCTCTTAAGAGATTGTGTTTGACTTTCTGGGGGATGAATTGTATTCTTGAGGGATAAGGAACNNTTCTTGAGGGATAAGGAACAAAGAAAAAAATGTAGAAAGTGACTGCCAGAAGTTGGTTGTAGGGACTTGAGTAGGTGGAGGGATAGCAACATCTTTGTCCCAGAGAATTTTTCCAGTTGGCTCTCTTGGGGTTTGCAGGGCTGAACATGTGAGTGGAAAGGGTTGCAATCCTGGCTGTTTGGATGGCACTCAGGGGCTTGGAGGGGCTTACAGTGATGAGTGCTACCCCTTTACCAGGGGACGGAGGGCAAAACATGAAAGACAAGACACTCTTTTTCTGATTATTTCTCATCAGACCTCACTGCCTGCTGGATCTTCATCAACTGAAGTCTTGTGAAGGTGATGTGTTTTCAGTTAGGATGCATATAGATGCTTTAGTGTACTAACTCCGTTCATTTCTGTGGAAGGGCTTAAATGCACCTTGGAGGCTGGAAATCCATTACAACGTTTCACAGGGGAGTTCACTTCTAGCATAACACCCTCTCTCTTTTGTATTTTCGTATGCGGGGTCAGATGCAAACAGTAGATAGCACCACAGTGCACAAAGCCAAGTAATGAATGAGAAGTCTCGGAGGGTGGTGAGGACATGCAGCAGCTATATTCAAGGAGTAGTTTTATAATGCAGCATTTCCACTTCTTGGTGTGTGCATCAACCTTGCATTAAATACCTCTACCCAAAGTTACACCGACCCCCAGGTTCAACACAGAGGGATGGTGTTTGCAGGTTGTAGATAAGTATCTGCTGTGGATGGTGAGCTGTATTTAGCAACTGCTTGGCTGGGCTGGTTGCAAGGCAAGCTCAGATCATGCAATTTCAGCTGTGTGCTCCCTCCTGGGCATTGTGTCAGACAGGAAAGGCCTCTAACTTTTAAAAAGGTCGTGGCTGTACTCCCAAGGGACTTAGATTGCCCTTCTCTATCCTTAGGGAAAAGGTTAATTTTTCAGTGGGTGTGGGTGTAGAGAGAGAAAGGATGGTGTAAGGTCTTGGAACAAAACATGAAGCTGAGGTTTAAGCAAGTTTGAGGCTAGAGGGGAATAGGCCTGATTCTCCTCCTCGGTTAGACAGTGATCTATTGAGATGGTTGATCCAAGTGCAAGGACCATTAAGATCAAGTATGATTTCAGTGGGTTGAAAGAGTTCTCAGTTGACAACAAGGCAGAAAAGTGATCAACACAAGAAAAAGATTTAGAAAAGGGATGCATTCAGGCAATGCAGATTAGTATGAGGACAGCTGAAAGAAAGGGCTTGTCACATGAGACCTTATATAGTAGAATAGCACTGGCAGCATCTACTTCAGCTCTGCAGCTTACCAACTTGTTTGGTAGGTTGGGTAGCAGTGTGAGAACGAATAGCCACCAAAAAAAAAAACAACCACGTGATTTTACAATTTGTGCACTTTTATTCTCAGCAGAATTTTTAATTTTAGCAAGAATAAGTTTTTTTTTTTCATTAAAACACTATCTCCTGGTTTGACCACAGAAGACCAGAAGTCTTTCCAACTTGTACAGCCATAACATACAGAGCTAGTGAAGGATCTAATTTGGATTCATGTTGGGAGGCCTCCTTTGTGCTATCCAGAGATAGTAAGAATTACTTAGCATGGGAAGTTGCGAACTCCTGCATTAATCTGCTGTATTTTTGCAGAGCTGGTTCTGGTCCTGGATTTACTGGAGCTTCAGGATCTTTTTTCATGACACTTCTCACAAGGGCTGGTGTATATGGCTTGGTACTCTGAATTTTGGGTTGGATGTTACAGGAGTGTTACAAACAATATGGAACAATGGATGGACCACTACTGTCTGGATAACCAAAAATTTAGCCTCAAGAACATATGTTTAAGGAATGGCTGGTAGATACAACAGTACACATGACTAAAGATGGTCAGCCAGCTGACACAAAGGAATATGCGCCTCCAAACACCACGTACCAGATTCATCAGCTGTTGTACTCTTCACACGTTCCTGAAGACTATGATTTCCTAGGGGTTCATCTGTGTAAATTTTGCATGCAGTTTTGGGATGCAAGAGTCCCCTTCCTTTCTCCAGTGCCTGGGACAACCCAGCCTATAGAAGTTTTGGGAAACTTAGCTTTTGCAACACATGCTGTGATCATCGGATGACAGGTAGTAAGGTAATAATATATTATTGCTGCTCTATGCCAGCATCTAAGCAGGGTAAAAAGTTTGGGGAAAGGGATTTCTCACTGAGTGTCAGAGTGTGCAGCAGAAGCGGTAACTAGGCACAGATATACACTCCGGCATATTTCAGTAGGCCCCCAGTAGGAAACTAATACTGCCCCTGCTCAAGTCAATCAATGCTCCCAGCCTCATGCTTCAACAAGACCAAAATCTACCAACAGGTTGAGCTAGGAGGAATGATCCAGTTCCTTTGCAAGCCCTTTTGGGATAAGCTGTGATTCTTCCCTTAGACGAGGTATCAGATTTTGTTTCCACGCTTGTGGTGGTGTAACCCCCAACCCCCTCCCAGCTCCTTGAGCCACTTGGTGCAATTTCTCACCCCTTTTCTAGGCCACATGCATAGACAGCAGACCAAAGCATTACGCCACCCACTTAACGTGCCTGGCTCTTGCTTCATTTGGGAACATGAATGGCCTAGTACATCTGTACTTGGACCGTGACGATCTTGCTCTCTTATTGTTTGGGAACAATAATGGCCATCGATCACCTACAGACAGCCCAGTACACCTGTACCTGGGCCGTGGCCCAAAGGGGGAGATGCCAAAAATGTTCTGAGCCTGTGCATCTGCTGGAAAGAAAGTACCAGGATATTTTATTATGTGAACTGGGCCAAAGTGGAAAAGTACCTGACAAAAGTAAATTATCTTAGATCCTGCAAACAGCAATTCTAAGGAAGACCCTTTGAATCTCTCCTGGATTGTGGCAGGCTGTGACCAGGATGTCCCCTGAGCTGGGACACCTCTTAGGTACAGACTCCACAAGGACTGTCTGCTAATGGAAGGCCAGGGTGCAGCCAGACTCCTCTATCACCCGCTGAGGAATGCTGGTGCTTTGTAAGTATTTAAAGTCGAGGAGGGAAATTTTAACTACAAGCTAGCATCCTTCATCCACCTCCCTACCTGTCCATGTGTTTAAATATACACATTTGCATTCACAAATGTGGGTAACGTATATCACTGGGCCCAAACATTTCTGTCTGCACCTGCATGTTTTATCTTTATACATATATATGTGTTTATAAACTTTTATTTAAGATACTTTATAGTAAGTAAACGTGAATCTTGTCATCTTCAAAGCTGCAATTTTATCACTGTTTTGATCATAATACATTTCACTGAATTACTTGTGAATCTTTAAATTAGTCAATCATTGACTGCTGCTAAATTTCAACCTTTGGGTTAACTCATCCTGAATTGACTGAATTGTAATCACATTGAGCACCTTCATCCACAACACTTCTAAACCTTTTGTTGCAGAAAGAGGGTCACCTGGCCAGGAAAACACCATCTAGTAAAAGGTCTAATTTCACTAAAAGGAAACCTTTGACTTCACTGCTGGCTATTGCAGTTACTAGTAGCTGATGAGAGCTAATTTTCTATATCTAGTGTGTTACTGCAGAAGAAAATCACACAACCACAGACTGGTTTGGGTTGGAAGGGACTTCCAACACCTAGTTCCAATCCCCCTGCCCTGCACAGGGACACCCTCCACTACATCAGGCTAGTCAAAGCCTCGTCCAACCTGCCCTTAACACTGCCATCTTTCCAAACGCAGCAAATCTGACAATTACACAGATACCAAAATATGAAAAATAATTTGTGATTTTCATGTTTTTTCATTTTTGGACCCAGATTTTTGAACTTATGCTGCTATTATAAAGCTGGGGAAATTACTTTTTGGGGATGGAAGTGTTTAACTTTTGACCAAAAAAATGAAAATGCTATGTCTTTTGTTTTTTCTTCAGAAATAAAAAAAGAAAATTTGAAAGGGAAAGAAATTTGGAAGCTTAGAGGCAGACATTTAAAGTGCACTGGTAAATTTAAGACTAAATATATCATATGCACACAGACCTGCTGTTGCCTCACTTTGTAAGAAAGTCAACTGACCACTTGTCCTACTGCAGTGCAAGGCAAATTGGAAAGGCTGCTCCCACACCATTCATTCAGACCATAAATCATGCTCCTGTATGCATAGATGTGTATGCACAGGCCTGCCAGTGTGGGCAAGACAAAAAGCAACAGACCATACGTGTCCTGTCTGCTGCACAGGCCAGCTACCTGGGGAGCACAGTGACATCTGTGATCCTGCGTTTCTCTGCACAAGTACAAGTGATCTTCTGCAGAGGTCTCAAAGACACAGACCAAGAAGTTTGGCAGCGGGTTACCATTAAGTGATATTTTTCTGTCAGGATCGGGGAAGCTGGCATTTTTGTGGTGTACTTCTCTGGCTAGTACACTTCCAGCAAAAGGAAAGGAAACATGTGTCTTACCCTGCCAGCTGGACCAAGTTTATAGCTGCTTAGCACCTCTGAGACCAGTGCTTGCTCAAGGCACAGAGCAGCTGAACTGGTCTTTGTGGATTTTCAGGGGGTATTTGAATGGAAAGTACTTGGATGCAGGAGGACATTCAGTGAAACAAAAAGCCTTACAGCTGAAATACCTGAGACCAAACACAGCTAGTCATTAAATCCATCGGTGATCAATAACTGCTCATTAAATCAAAAAACTGTCAAATATTCAAATTTGATTTCAAGAGCTGGGCGGTCATTTCCTTTCCTACATTTTAAAAACAACTTGGAAAGGAGGTTCCAAACCAGAAAGTTTT
>VZTU01003513.1:65714-90741 GCA_013400835.1 Zapornia atra | reverse complement strand
ATTTTCGCCGTCTCCTCGGGACATGGGCGGTGCGGGGTGGCCGTCATCCGCACCAGCGGGCCGGGCAGCCGCGGGGCCCTGAGGAGCCTCACCGGGCACCCCGAGCTGCCCCCGCCCCGCGTCCTGGCCCTGCGGCGCATCCACGACCCCGTCACTGCCGAAGCCCTGGACCGCGGCCTCGTCGTCTGGTTCCCAGGTGGGGTCGGTGTCGGGTCTCAGTGACATTGCCCGTGGTGCTGGCACTGGTCCTGTACAGCTGCTGGTAGGGGGGTGTCTCTCCTAAGCCCTCCCAAAAGCCTCCCGGGGGTTGGAGGCATGCATTCTGCCCTGGGAGGGGAAGGGGGGCAGGATGGGGGGGCTCATGGCGGTGGGTTCAGCTGCTGCCCTCCCCAGCCGTGTCCTGGCTCTGCAGGTCCGCGGAGCTTCACCGGCGAGGACTGCGCCGAGCTGCACGTGCATGGTGGGCCGGCGGTGGTGAGCGGGGTGCTGCAGGCACTGGGTGAGGCTCCCCCCATCCCTCCTCCTCCCATCCCTTCAGGTCCTGCCCTTCGGGTTGCTGCTGGAGGGTGCCCCCAGCTCGGGGAGGGGGCTCACCCTGGGGCTGGCAGGGCGGCTGCCTGGGCTGCGTCCCGCTGAGCCTGGGGAGTTCACGCGCCGAGCTTTCCACCACGGGAAGCTGGACCTGACGGCGGCTGAGGGGCTGGGGGACCTGATCCGGGCAGAGACAGAGGCCCAGCGTCGGCAGGCGCTGCGGCAGATGGAGGGCGAGCTGGGACAGCTCTACCAGCGCTGGAGCGAGACCCTCACCCAGGTAAGGGTGTCAGGGCGCAGGCTCAGATCTGTGTTCCTCCACCTGTGCTTGGTGGCTTGGGGATACAGGGGTGAGCTGTCCCCACTGCCCCCCCCCCGCCCTTTTCCCTAGGCTCTCGCCCACCTCGAAGCCTACATTGACTTCAGCGAGGATGACAACGTGGAGGAAGAGGTCTTGTTGCAAGGTGAGGGCTGGCAGGGTGTGGAGACAGGGCCGGGACACACCATCTCTGCTATCCTCTCCCCCCTCAGCACCCCTCCCGCTCTCTCCCCGCAGTTGATGCCACTGTGCGGGCGCTGGAGCAGGAGATTGGTTCCCACCTGCAGAATGGGCGCCGTGGGGAGCTGCTCCGTGGGGGCGTCCGTGCCGTCATCGCTGGCCCCCCCAATGTGGGCAAGAGCAGCCTGCTCAACCTGCTGTGTGAGTGGGGCGCAGGGGGGCTCCCTTTCCCCAGGGACAGCGGCCACGAGTGTGGGGAGTGTTCCCAGCATCATCCCCTGTGTCACATCACCCCTGCCCACCCCAGGCCAGCGTCCAGCAGCCATCGTGTCACCAGTGGCGGGGACAACGCGAGATGTGGTGGAGGTGTCCCTGAACATCGGTGGTTACCCCCTGGTGCTGAGCGACACGGCCGGGCTCCGCGACGCCACCGACCCTATTGAACAGGAAGGGGTCAGCCGTGCACGGGACCGGTGAGGCTAGGGCGCTGGGAGGGGGGCAGGCTGGGGGTACCCCCCACCGCTGGGGCTGGAAGAGCCGGGGGATGGCAGGATGTGGTCCCTTGCTCTACCATGCTGCCTCCTCCCAGGCTGAGGCAAGCAGACCTGGTGCTGGCTGTGCTGGATGCTGCAGCGGTGCCCACTGAGCCAGCCAGGCTGGGGGCTACCCTGGGGTCCTTTCTGCCCCCCACCGCCCCCCCATGCATCCTGGTGCTCAACAAGGCTGACCTGCTGCAGGGGGGCAGAGGGGCCCTGCACGATACCTGTTCCTGTGGGGACTCCCTGCCCCCCACCACCCTCCTCTCCTGCCAGACGGGTGAGGGGCTCGACCACCTCCTGGAGCTGCTGGCGCGGCAGCTGGCACAGCTGTGAGTGTGGGGGTACAGCGGGTGGGGGGGACACTAGCCACCCTGTTCTGGCTCGGGTTGGGTGCTCCAGGCTGCTTTATTCCCCCCCCCCAGGTGTGGAGACCCCCTGTCTGGTTCGCCCACCCTGACGCAGAGCCGGCACAGCCACCACCTGGGTGGCTGCGTGGCAGCACTGGCACGCTACGAGCCAGAGCGCCGGCGGGACCTGGGGCTGGCAGCCGAGCGGCTGCGCGTGGCGCGGCGGCACCTGGGCTGCATCACCGGCCACGTGGGCGCCGAGGACATCCTCGACATCATCTTCAGGGACTTCTGTGTGGGCAAGTGAGGGGCACGGTGAGGAAAGGGCTCCTGGCTGCGGTGCCACCGGCCTCGAGGGCTGTGGGCAGGGGAGCTGGTGGCTCCATGCTGGGATTAAACCGTGGTGCCTTCGGCAACTCTGGCATCCTTCCCCCTCCCCGGTGCTGCTGCAGGGCTCCGCCTCCCTGTGCTGAGCTGTAGTGCTTTCCTGGCCTGTGGGAGCGTGTCCTGAGCCCCAGGCATGGGAAAGTCCGCCGGTTTCCTGGACAGGAGGAGAAGCGAGGAGCTAGAAAGGAAAAGCCACCCCAAGCTTCCCCTCCTGGGGCTCCCCCCTCTGCGCCATGGCGTGGGCAGTGCAGGGCTTAGCTCCCCCACAGGGTCCAGCGTGTTGCCCTGTCCCAGGGAACACAGCATGGGTGTCTTGGGACTCCCAGTGTACAGCCCCACCCTGGAGAGCCGTGGGCTCCCCCCAACTCTTGCACCCAACTGGCAGTTGTGGTATCTGCAACCCCAAAGTTGCACCCTGATCCCACCCTGGGACAGGGAGACTTGGCAATGTCCCTGTCCTTGGGCAGCTGATGGTCGTGCCAGTATCACAGGAAGGATGCAGCTGCCTGTATCCTAGGAGGGATGCTGTTTGGGGGACCTGAATGGGACCTCTGGGGGACCTGAATGGGACCTGGGGGTACCGGTGGGGTATGGGGACGCACTGGGAGCATTGCATGCTGCTGGCGAGGTGCTGGCTGGGGCTGTCGTGCAGGCAGCCAGACGGGCAGGAAAGGCTCTTTCAACAGGAAGGAGCGGGAAGCGGGGTCATAAATCAGCAAGGGGAGGCTGGTGAGTCCTGCACCCGCTGCTGCGCCCCGGCCCCGCAGCCTGGCGTGCCAGAGAGGCTCCGAGACAGGATGGGGCTGCTGGGGCTGGGCGGCTGGAGGCTTCCCGCTTGCTCGGCCTCGCACGCTTCCCGTGAGCGAGGAGGAGGGAAAGCCCATGGGGATTACCCTGCGCTGCTGGGGCTGGGTTTCTGGTGAGGAGTGATTGCAGCCCCCTCAAAGGGGCATGTGAAGCTGGGGTGGGGTGTTTCTGCTCCCTATCCTGTCCATTGCCCCGGCATGCACCCCCACCTCCCCCCAGTAGGCATCCAGGCACACATGCAGCGAGCTGTGTTGGTGCTCAGGGCTGGCTGTATTTACAGCTGTGTCTCCAAGCGTTTGGGTACAAGGTGGGGGGGAGACAAGTGTGCAGGAAGGGATGAGCACAGGGGCTGAGGGAAGGGGTAGGGGGGATGGTGGCCCTGACGCCCACCGTGCTGGTGGGGAGAGGGCATTGGCAACTCCAGATGCTCGATCCCAGCTGGCGTTTGCTGTCCGTGCTGTGGGAAGCATCTCCTGGGCTTGTCCTTGAGCCCTTCGCCCCTGGGTGCTGTGCACTGCTTGGCTATTAGCCGCTGTGGAGAGGGCAGGATCAGGCCTGATTTCCCCTGCTACCCCCAACCCCCTCCACACTCTCAACCCAGTGGTCTCTTGCACCCCCCCTCCCCTCACCTGGGGTTCTTGGTGGACGTGTACTGATCTATGATCTTCTGCACTGCCCGCTGGATCTCCTCCGTGTTGATTTTGCCTGGTGGGGTGGAGCAATGGGGGCTGAGCTGGGCTGGGTGCTGGGTGAGATGGTGGCCCCCAGTATACCTGGGGTGGGGAGGCTGGTCCCAAAGCAATCACCCCCTCAGCACTCACCCATGTTCCCAAAGATGCCCTGGTTCCTCAGAGCGTCAACGTAGGAGCCTGTGCTGGCAAAGGATATCGGCCGCACAGCGCTCCCTGGCACCCGCGAGCCTGTGACGTCGAAGAAGGTGTCCATCTGCAGAGGAGAGGGGGTGGGGGTGGTCAGCGTGGGTGCTGCTGCCCCACTCAACGTGGCACCTCCGGGCTGAGGTCCCTGGTCCCTGCCCGGGGCGCGGCTGCAGCCGTGCAGCAGCCTGTGTGCAAAGGTGCACGTGTGAAAGGAAACAGGCACGCGAAGGGGCGTGTGCAGAAGCGCTTGTGCTAAAGCAAGCTGGGTGTGCAAAGCTGGGTGTGCAAAGCTGGGCGTGCAAAGCTGGGCGTGCAAAGCTGGGTGTGCAAAGCTGGGCGTGCAAAGCTGGGCGTGCAACTGCAAAGCTGGGTGTGCAAAGCTGGGTGTGCAAAGCTGGGTGTGCAAAGCTGGGCCTGCAAAGCTGGGCCTGCAAAGCTGGGCGTGCAAAGCTGGGCGTGCAAAGCTGGGTCTGCAAAGCTGGGCGTGCTCAGCCTCAGTGCCCGGGGATGTCCCGGTGCAGCTCCCTCACCCTGGAGCCCATGCAGATGTTGAGCTGGTCCTTGAGGTACTGAGCCTGTGCAGCAGCTTTGCCCTTCTCCTCCAGCTCCTTGCCAAGCTGCTCCTTCTCCGCCAGCAGCTTCTTCTTCTCCTCCTGGCCACCCTTAACCTGCTTCTCGGCGTCCTGCAGCCGCTTCTCCAGCAGCTGCTTCTCCCTGGAGCAGTTGACGTTGCACTGGAGCAGGGTCACCTCGCAGACGCTTTTCCCCACGTACTTGGTCTCCCGTTCCTGCTGCCAGAGGAAGAGCCCCTCTGTGCGCTGCATCAGCAGGGAGAGCTGCTCGTGGATGGTGCTGCAGCCGTAGGCGCTGTCCCTGATGCGCTGGAAGATGTAGCTCATGTCGGCCCTCAGGGAGCTGCACTCGTGCTTCTGCAGCTCCAGGTTGGTCTTGGTGGACTCGCAGATGGTCTTGGTGGTGAGCAGGTCCCGCTGGCAGTTCTCCTGCTCCTGGGTGGCTTTGCTCAGCGTGGCACTTGACTTGCGGCAGTTTTCTTCCAGGTCCTTCTTGGCCAGGGCTGCCTGGTCCAGCTGGCTCTGCAGCAGCGCCTTGTCGGCTGCATGGGGGGGCACAACACAGGGCTGGGGTGTGTGGTTTCCCCCCCACCCCATCTCCCACACCAGACCTCGGGGTGACACCCAAGCCTAGATGCCCTTGCAGAGGCTGTGGTGGGCCTCTNNNNGGGTGTGGTGGGCCTCGGGGGGTTGCGGGGGGGGGGTTCTGAGGAGGGTGGCAGGGGGGTGCCCATGGGGGGTTGGTGGTGTCCCTTACCATTGCAACTGGCATTGATGAGGCTGATGGTCATGTGGCACTCATCCAGCTTGGTCTTCTGGTAGGAGATGATCTTCATCATCTCCTGCATCTGAGATGGAGGGAGAAAGAAGAAAGGGGGAATCAGAGCACCCTGCAAGGACACACACACACACCCACACCCCCGACAGCATCACCTTGCCCCCCTGCCCTGGGGGGGCAGTGAGAGTGTCGGAGCTGTCAAGGGCAGGGGCTGCAGGATTAGAACCCCCTCAGCCAGGGGCTGCTTCTGAGATGCCAGAGCTGCAAGGAGAATCCCCCCCAGCACTGGAGTGGAGCACACTGGCATCACCAGTGTACTCTGCACTCCCTTCCCCCCAGTCCTTGTCTTCCCCCCCTGCTGAAGATTGTGAGGCTGAAGCAAGGTCCCAGCTCCCTGCTGGCTCCAGGCGTCGGAGTGTGGGGGTGGGGGGAGCTTACCTTGGGGATGGGGTTGGGGGTCTGGGTGCTATTGCACTTATCCAGGTCCCGTTGCACCTTCTGGAGGAGGGTCTGCAGCCCTTGCTTCTCCTTGAGGGTGGCGTTGAGGGTGCGGGTCAGGTTGATGTTCCTCCCGTCCAGGGTGATGATCTTGCTGTAGCAGTCCTGCAGCTGCCCGTCCAGCAGCCGGAGGTGCATGTCGGTGCCCGCCTGCGCGTTGCCGTACACCATGAACAGCACCAGCCCCAGGATGATGAGGAACTGGATGAGGGAGGTGAAGAGGAAGATGTACTTCACATAGAAACCACAGTCCCGCTTGGGTATCACCTCCTTGGCTTCCAGACCAAACTTGGCCATGGCGTAGCTGCTCTTCTCCATCCCACCGACGCTCTGCGCACCCCACCCCACAGCACCCCCTTTCAAGGGGGCCGCGCCGGGGCGGAGCTGGCTGCCGACAGCGTGTTTATATTGCTCTGTTTAATATTTCCTTCTGCTGGGCTCCTTCCTGCCTCTCCGGATGCCTTGAACCCGCCGGGTTATCATGACGCAGCTTCTGTTCGCAGGAGGACTATTGTTTCCAGTGGCTAACTGACGGGGGCGAAGCCTGGGACCCTGCTCCCCCCCGCCCCTGCCCTGGCTACCTCCTGGGACCAGTTCCCACCCAAAATAGCTCCTGGCACGGTGGGCATTGGGGATGCCTCAGGAAAGGAGTCTCTGGGTGTGGGCAGGGTGCTGGGGTGCTGGAGGAGGATCCCACTGCCTGCGCCAGGCACCCCGGGTCAGCCCAGGGGCCACGTCCTGACGATGGGACAGTGGCCCTTGCCAGCCCCCGCTGCTCACCAGGCTGGTGGCATGCTGGCACTGATGCACCACATCTGCTCTCCGGCACCTTGCAGACAGGGGAAGGATGCAGCCAGGCCCTGGCTTGCAGGTAGGGTGCTGGTGGGCTGGGGAGGGGAACGTGGGGCTGTGGGATGGAGCCACTGGTGGGAACCTGCAGCTGACAGCACCCATGGGTGTTGTCACTCCATCCTGTGTGGGACCCAAGGGAGATGCTATGGGTTCTGTCCCCCACTGGGGACATCTCCACTGGGCAGGGAGCAGCTGGTGGGGGGGAACAAGGGGCAAATCCAGACGTCTCCATGTCCACCCACGGCACTGGTGGGACCCCAGGGCTGCTGAGGGAGCCCCAGCAGAGCATGTGGAGCAGGGGTGGCCCCTGTGCTGCAAGCACTGCCACGCTGGCTCAGCCCAGCATGGGGGAAAGGAGCTGGGGTGTGCTGCCCCCTCCACTGTCCTGGTCCAAGTCTGGGGTCCCTTGGGCCCTGCACTGGGCTGAGGGGGGAGCCCAGGGGGATGATGGTTGGGAACATGGAGGGGGCTCCTCTGTGCAGGGAGAAGGGGTTGCATTGGGTACAGGCAGCATCATCACAGGGACTGGAGAGGGGGGGATGCTTTCTGTCGGACCCTCAGCACCGGTGACCATCAACAAGGCATCTGGGTGGCCAGACCAGCATCCCCAGGACTGTGCTGAGCTGAACCATGCTTGGACCCTGGCCCCAACCATCACCACCTGGTCCCCATCCCCCTGGAACCCTGGGCTGTGATGGAGGGGAGGGCTGTGCCTGGGACACCCACCCCCACCTTCCAGCTCTGCAGGATGCACAGCCAGGGACGGGGTGGGGGTTGGCTGAGGGGGCCAAGGTGTGGGGCTGCACCGGGTGTTGACCCCGAGCCGCTCGCTGTTTCCTGCCTTCTGGCTGCGCCGCTGTCCCTGGGGAGTGGGAAGTGTCTGCGATGGTGGTGATGGGGTCGGTCCCAAATCCATTCTCAGCTACTGCTGTTTCCTTCCTGAGCTGCAAATAACGGTGAGTCACCTCCCCCATGACACTCGCACTTCCTCCAGTTCAGCTGGACCCCTGACCCCAGGACGCTGGTGGCTTCACTGGTGGGATGCTCCCTCTGGCACCCACTCTGAGGGCTCCCTGCAGCCCCCTGGGGTCACCAGGGATCAAAAAGAGGTATCTGCCTCCCATCTCACACCACACACTCCTCCCCCCCGGGGGGCAGTGGAGGGGAGGGGGGGATGATCCCTCCTGGGGAGTGCAGGCAGGAGGAGGCCGGATGCCTGAGCATGCTCTGCCTGCCCTCTGCACAGGATACCGTGGCGCTGGCAGCAGGAAAATCGGCAACTTTCCTGGAAACCTTCTTCAAAGCGGATCTCGGATGCTGGGAAGCAACTGCAGAACAGCAGCAGCTGCTGAGCCCTGTGCCCCCTCCCCACCGCGGCCCCGTGGCGCTGGCTGGGTGTCCCTGTCTCCCCCACCGAGGGTGCTGAGTGTTACAGCAGAGTTCGGTTAAAGCTCTGCGGTGCACGGGGTGAGCAGGGCTGAGGGGACAGCTTGGGGCGGGGGACACAGCTGGGAAGAGGGGTACAGCGAGGCTGGGGGCGGGGGGACACGTCCCAGTGATCAGAGCAGCCTTTATTGCCCGAATGCCTGGAGCATGATGGGTCTGTGGCATTAAGTGCTGGCGCTGACTGAAGAGCTGCTCCAAGCAGCTGGGGGTGGGGGGGTGTAACACCCCTCCCTTGAGTGAAACTCTGACCAAAAGCTGGGTGACAGACCCCTCCCGCCCTGCCCTCCTGCTGTGACATCAGGACATGCGGCAGCGTCACGACAAGCAGCAGGATCAGGACACACGTCGGGATGGAGACACACGGTGACCACCAGCATCCTCTGTCTGGAACCACCAGCTACAGTCAGACACAGCCGGGGCTGAGACGCTGCGGGGTTCCAGTGCTAAAGGGTGCTGTGAGACTGGGAAGGATGGGCTCACAGGGCTGGGGGACTGGGACTGGCCCGCAGCAGGCAGTGGGTCGAGGAGCTGCAGGGCTTCATCCCTTCCTGCAAAAGAGGGGAGGGCAGGCAGTGAGTCCCCTCACAGCCCCCGGCTCCTGCTCCGTTGGGCACACCAGTGACAATAGCACATGCTGGGCAGTGTGCCTGTGAGCACCGGCCTGGCTGCAGTGGCGAAGCCCCCTCCCCACGCTGTGCCCACCAACCCTCCCCAGCCAGGCAGGCAGGGAGCACCCCCAGAAAATACCGGGACGTGGGGCACCTGCGCCCGGCCGCTCGGACCCTCGGCCGCCGCTGCAGAGCGTCGATCTGGGCCGCGTAGTCCCGCCTGTGGGGAGAGCGGGGCAGTGTGAGGGGGTGTCCCTGGCCCTGGGATGGCAGGGTGGGGTGGGGGGTCCCTACGGAGAGGGAGGGACAGGGCAGGGTGGTGGAAGGCCAAGGTCAAAGCTGGGTGTGGGGCTAGGGGCGTGTGTGTGGATGCTCTGGGGTGCCCAGCCCATGGCAGGGGACAGGGACCTTACAGGGTGGCCTCGAGGTCTCTCTGTGTGGCTTCGCACTGCTCCCCACGTGCCTGCAGCGCTCGCCGCTGCTCCGCCGCCTCCTCCAGCCGCTGCCGCAGGCCCAGCACCCGCTCCTCACCCCGCGCCAGCTCCTCTGTGGGATGGAAGGGTCACCAAACCCTGGCACCCCGAAACGGAGTCCACTGTGCCGGGTGTCCCTCCCAGAGGACATGGAGCTGGGGGACCCTCCCCCGCCCAGGGTGGGATTCGTGCACAGAGTGGACCCGCACCCCCACACCGCCGCTCCCCGGGGACAGACAGAGGGACATGGTGTCCAGACGGATCTTACCTTGCAGAGCTGCCTTGCTGCGGGCCAGCTCAGCCCCTTCTTGCTGCAGGGCCAGCACCTTGTCCCTCAGCACTGTGGCGTTGGCCTCCAGTGTGGCCTGGGGAGAGGGGGCGACAGAGTGGCCAGGGACAGGGGTGGGCAGTGTCCTCCCGTCACTTCTGCTGCTGCCGGCTGTCCCTCCTCACCCCGTGTCCCCAAGCTGTCCCCATGATACTGGTGGCCTCAGGTCCTCCCAACATGTTTCTCGAAGCAGGTAGGAACATGGATTTGGGGGGGAAAATTCACCCCACCCTGGAGGCACCACTCATCCCACTGAGGATGCTGATGCATCAGGATGTGGTGGGAGCCCCAGACCACTCAATCACCTAGTGAATGGCATCCCAGGTGCCAGGGGTGGGATGGGGCTCCCCCCAACCAGGTCCCCAAGAGGCTGCACAGCCCAGCCCCACTCCCGGCGCCAGCCCTGGGATGCTGGAGCACTTTTCCAGCCTCTCCAGGCCATTGTTTGGCCGGATGAACCTGGAGGGGCGTCGGGTCCTGGCTCTTCCTCCAGGCTGCAGCCACAGTGCTGAGGCCAGGCCCTTTCCCAGCCAGAGCCGCAGCTAAAAATACCTGGGAGGAGAGAATCGGCAGGTCTGCGGCCCCCGCGGCTGCTGTGGGACGGGGTAATTACACGTGTGCGGAGCAGCTCGGCCACGGCTAAGAATAGCAGCCCCCAGCCAGGCACTGGCACCATGGCTGTGCGGATGGACAGAGACCAGCTCTCTCTTCGTGGGGTGTCCCGTGCACCCCCCCAGGTCCCAGTCCACCCATCCCTGGGCTGCCTCTGCCCCTTCCCAGCTTATCTTTGCAGCCAGCCTTTTCTCTCCAGGGGTTACTTGCCTGCAGCATCCTTTCCCATCGACACTGGGTTTCCACGAGCCTGGCTGAAATGCCCCCCCAAGGCCCAAGCAGCACCTCGGATTTGGTTACCAGGCTCTCCCAGACCCCTCCCAACTCCATCCCAGTTTCACTTTCCCATGCATGCAGCCAGGTCACTGAGGACCCTCCTGTCCCCATCCCCACCAGCACCTACCCCCCGCTCCTGGCAAGACACCAGGCTGGCGTTGAGCTTCCTGCCTTCGCCGCGGGCTCGGCCAAGCTCCCGCCGCAGACCATCCTCGCCCCGCGCGCCCGCCGCTGCCTCCCGCTGCAGCCGGGCCCGCTCCCGCTCCAGCTCGGCCAGGCGGTTCCCCAGCTCCCGGCTCTCGTTGGCCGCCCGTTCCTGGCAGCCCCGCAGCTTCCCCATTGCCTCTGAACGCCACACCATCACCGCTACCGAGACCGTCACCGACGCCACCAGCACCAGCAGCGCCGCGCACAGTCCCAGCACCTTCAGGGTGGCTTTGGGCACGGCGGGGTCCATGCCGGAGGGCGATATGGGGCCGGTCATCCTCCCCGGCGGTGGCTTCCCGGGATGTGCCAGCGTCCCCAGGGCAGGTCGCTCCCTGGGTTGCCGTAATTGCTGCCTGTGGGTTTTTTTCTCACCAAACACCACTTTGGGCTGCGGTTTCTGACAGGTCACAGCCCGGAATAGACTTTGTTTGTGCTGGAGGTGGGAGGATGCTCAGTGCCTGCGCCCAGCTGTGGGTCACAGCTGCAGCGACAAGTGGGGATGCACTTGGGTGTCAGTGGGTGGTGCCATCTGCCCAAGGGGTTTCTGCAGCACCCCACCCTTGCCCCCACCATGCAGCAGAGTCAGGGCTGAAAGCAGCCCTGCACAGTGCTACATCTCTGTCCCCTCCTGTCCACACCACATTCTCCCCTCACCCTGTGCACAGCCCTTGGCCAGAGGGAAACCGTTTCCCTGGCATGTCCCCACAGCGAATGGGGCAAGTTTGGTGAGCAGGAGGCAGGACTGAGTGGGCACAGCCCCTGCTGCCCCCCACACCCCCAACTTCCCCCAGGGTGGATGGGGATGGTCCCTTCTCACAGGGCACAGGGCGTGAGTGGGGCTCATGTTCTTGCTGCTTTGGGGTCACAGGAGGAGCATCCCGGGGAGGAGCAGATCCACGGGGCTGAGGGGCATGGCCAGGAGAGCTTTTCCACCGAGTGCTGGCTCCTTGTGGCCTGGAGCTGGTGCTGCCGCTGGCACTTGTCCCTGAGGAGGGACACACACGACAGGGAGAGCTGGTGACAGAAGGTGGGGCTGGGGGCAGTGAGGGAGAGTGTGGGGCTCGGGGACACCCTGTGGGGACCCCCNCGCCGTGTCCAAGGGACTCGGGGGGAAAGCTGGAGGCGGGGAACGACGACACTTTCATGGGACCAGGCTTTCATGGGATGTCTGTGTCCAGACCACTTCTGGGCTGCTGTTCAGGAGGGGTTTTGGGGGGGGCAGGGAGGGGGAGTTGAGAGCTGGGGAGGGGAAGTACTAGGGTTTCAGGGAGGAGAAGGGCTGAGCCCTCCACTTCTATCCTTCAGGACCAGCACCCCTGTCCAGCCAAGGCATGGGAGAAACTCAAACTGCTCTTTACTTCAGGAATTGGGCTACAATCCGGGGGGGGTTGATGCTTTTCCTGCTGCTGGTTTTCGGCAGGAAAATGTCCCCTGAGCAAAGGCAATGCCAGCTGGCCCAGCACTGCCCCACAGGGCCCCAAAGCACTTGGGGGGCATGGAGAGGCACCTTCCCGGGTCTTCTTCCTGCCACTGTGTGGGGCTGGGAGGTGGGATAGATAGGTGGGAATATTTGGATATGGGATGGATATGGGATGAGAGCTATAGGATGTGGGGAGCAAGATACAGAATATGGATGTGGAATGTGGGATACGGGATGCCAGATAGGGGGTATGGGATGAAGGATGCAGAGTGTGGGATGCAGGACAGGGCTGGCACTGCAATGGGGGATGTCACAACAGAGCAGATCACCAAACAAATCCAAGTCCAGCTGAGGTGGTACCTACCCAGAGCAGCCCAGACCAGGTCAGTGCCTGAGGGGTCTGGGGGGGGTCCTGCCCTCACTGTCTTTCTGCAACCAGCTGCATGGCGGTGCCACCATCCCTGCCACCAAAACTGTATTGGGCTGCTAAGAACCCCCGCAGTGCAGGGCCCTGGCACTCATCACCTGGCCCCAGGGATGCTCTGGCTGTATCCTGGCACACCGAGTCAGCGGCCACCGCCTCACCTTTCCTTCCCCCAGCTCCAGAAATAGCTGTTCCACTTGGTATTTTTATTCTGCTGCTTCATGTGATATAAAAAGCAATGGCTGTGAAATTAAAACCACACAAAATATTTACCAAACTTCAAGTTTTTGAGTCAGAATTTTCAACATCTGGAGAATTAAAAGGCTCTGGCAGATTCGGTGAGCTGTCAGAGCAAAGGCTTTAAGTGTGTTGTTATTATTTATGGTCTGGAGCCTGTGGAGCAATGAAGGCCAAAGGTTTCAAAAATAGCTCGAAAAATGGGAATGGATGTTTTTTCCAGAAGCAGCTCACTCTGAACAGTGAGATACTGAGATGCAACTCCTAAAAAATATATCTAAAAAGCAACTGGGAGAGGAATGTGCATCGTCAAGGGCTGCCCCGAAGCTACCCTGGCAAGGTGGAGCTCGGCCATCCCCACAGTGTCCCAGCTGGGGCTTGCTTTGGAAAATAACTACCAGCTCTCTGGGCTGACCCTCGACCTTTTCCTAGTGTTTTCACCCAAACCCTGGCTCCCAGCAGCTCCTTTCCCTGGGGACACACACCGATACCTCCCGGCGTCTGTGCTTGGGAGGGGTTGGGGTTCTCTGGCCTCCAGCTTGTCCATGTTCAAGGACCGTTTGTTTTCCTCCTCGAGCAGGTTGTCTGGAGGGAGTGCCGGGAGCAGAGCAGTGTGTCTTGGCCAGACTGCCTGGAATTCAGCAGCTGGATCTGGCCTGGCCCCGCCATCGCGGCAGAGACGGGGAGCTGGCACCTCCCGAGTCCCTCCCCTGCCGCCAGGCACCCGAGGATGCTCCGGTTTGGGGGTACTTGGGGATGCTTGGGGTCGGGGTCCTTAGGGATGCTAAGGGATGCTCCAGTTTGAGGTCCGCAGGGATGCTCAGTGTCAGGGCTCCCAAGGATGCTTGGTCTCAGGGTCGCTCCAGTTGAGGGCAAGGGACGGAGGAGGCACCTCTGCACCCCCCTCCGGGGCTGGGGTCTTGGGCAGGATGTGGCCCCCTGAATCAACAGTGCTGGGCATGGTGCAAAGGAGAGAAGTCAGCAAGGAGGGGGCGTGTGGGGGCACATTTTTGGGCTGCCAGGGGCCAAAACCGGCACGCAAGGCAGCTCTGCACCTTGTTCAGCTCACACCCCACGGCTTGTCCCCAGGAAGGTGTTCAGGCATTGCAGCCCCCAGCCCCTCAGGGGGCTGAGAGGGAGGGTCCGGGGCAGGCACAGCGCCTCAGCTTTTCCCTTTCATCCCGTGCCTGCGCCTGTTCCCTTTCAGCCTGAAACGTGGGTTTCTCTCCTATTTTGAGCTGGCTTTTTGGCTGGTTTCTTTTATTATTTTAATTTAGGCACCGTCATTATATTTTCCATTATTTAAAGAAAAAAAAAAAAGAAAAGAAAAAAGAAAGCCAGTGAGCAGCTTCCCAAGGCCCTTTCCAGCTCAGAGCAGCTTTTGTTCCTGGCCAGCACCGGGACGTGCTCATGGGGCACAGCACGCAGCACCCCCTCCCCGTGTCCGGTGCCCCAGCTCCCTCCTCCCCACGGGCCCAGTGGGGATTTTAGGGGGAATGAGCCCTGATACAGGGATGCAGCAGGGAGGGAGGGTGGCGGGCTAAGGAAACAGCAGCCCTATCTCTGCCGCAGGGGGCCCCAGCAGCACCGAAAGACGTGCCGACACGCCGGCACACCATCCTGCTCATTTATGTTGGGCTCCAGCCATCCCTAATTGCTGGGGGGGGGCGGGACGGGAGCTGCCGGCTCCTGGGCTCCTTTTTCTCTTCCCTGCTTTGCTGTTCCCTTTTGGCTGGGGCTTGGGGGTAACAAGAAGCAGCTGTGTCTCCCACCCCCCTACCCTGCCCCACCTGCCTTTCTCATCACCACAGGGATCTGCACTGCAGCACAGAGAGGGGTTCTTGCTGTACCCCCTTGCCTGCATCCTACCAGCCCTCCATCCCGGAGCTCTCCCAGGATGTTTCCATCTGTCTCTGCCTCACACCAGAGCCAGATGGCCCCACCAGCGCTGGGTACATGTGGGGAGTGGGGCAGTGTTGCACCCACACCTCACCCACCCTGAAACCCATAGCCAGAAGGCCCCATGTCCCATCTCTTGACCCAGGCCAGGGGTGGGGGGGCTCCTCGCTGCGGCCCCGCTGCAGAGCTGAGCCAGGAGTTCTGCCCCCTGAGCCACTGCGCTGCAGAAACCCCGCGGCTGTCCTTCCCCCCAGCCCCAAGGGTACCCCACTCTGGAGCCACCACAGGGTGTGCAGAGCCATGTGCCAGCGGTTTCTGCTAACGATCAGGAGAATTAGAGACAAAAGCATCCCATCTGGCAGGCTCGGGCTCTCCCCGTGTAATCGGTGTCCTGGGCTGGGCTCTGAGGTTCAGCATCGCCTGGAAGCTGGGAGCGGCTGGGGTGGGTTGTTTTGGTACCTGATGATACTCCACAGCACATGGGTGGGGTGTGGGTCTGGCCAGCTTGGGGGGCGTTCGGGGCTGGAGGTGGGACTGAGGAGATCCTTGTCCCTGTGGCTGGAGGGGACCAGACCCTCGGGATGGGGTCTACGGGTTCAGTTCCACCAAGGGTCCCACACCTGGGGGGAGGGGAGTGGGGAGCAGCAGGAGGATTTTTGGCTGCAGCCCCCAGCCCAGCCCCTGACCCCAGGCATGTTTCCAGCCCTTGGGAATGTGGGGCTGGGCTGGACACCCAGCACGGACCTCCGGCAAACCCAGCACATCACTGCCTGTGTGTCCCTGACTCCTCTGTGTCCCTGGGTTTGGGGGAGCCCCTGGCCACCTCTCTGGCTCTCCCCTCCCCCTGCATACTCCCAGCAGCCCATGGCACGATGTCGGAGGTCCCAGCCAGCCAGATGGAGCAGGACACAGCTGTGAGCACAAGGGGCTGCAAACAGAGGTATCGGACCGGACGCTTTTTGTCCTTTTTCGCCCCATTTTTTCTTCCCGATGCCATAAATAGCAGCAGAGCTGCAGGAGCTGCTTCCATCTGCCCAGCCTGAGCAGCTGCCTCCAACCAAGCCAACCAGATGGTGGAAAACAATCCTGCCCGCTGGCCTCCCCCCAGATCCCCCGGTGCTGTGGCCAGCGGTGCCCGTGGGGGAGGACCCCGTGGCAGGGGACATGGCTCTCGGCAGAGCAATTCCTGGGCCCCTGAAGACAAGCAGCACCTGGGATTTGGGGAGGTGTGGGGGGGAGCCCCACAGTGAGGTGGTGGCATTTCAGTGCCCCCTCCCACGCATCGCCCGCCCAACATGCCAGTGTCTGGCCAGGCGGGATGGGGAGCAGGATGGGATTTGGCCACTGGTTTGGCCAGCGCCCGTCCCCCTGCGTGCCCCGTGTCCCCTTTGATCTCGTGAGAGGAGCATCCAGAACAAGGCTGAAAAAATGCCTTGGGGCGGCCAAACCGCGTTGTAAAAGGGAAACATTGTCCCGGGAGCGGGGCGGGTGGGGGGGGGTGTTGGCCCCATAAACCAGCCTGCTCCATTACAGTATCCACCGGGAGCTGCGGGTGGGAGGGAGCGTGGGGGGAACGCTGCCGCCTGTGAAACCCACCCTGAGTGGGACAAACAGACGACAAACAGACAAACCCCTGCCCTTCGCCCTGGTGTTGGTACCCAGCCCCTGCGTCAGGTGCATACCCGTGTTGGGGGATGATGCTCCCCCCGCCCCCCCTCCCCAGCTGCCACGTCCCCCAGCCGCGGGGAGCTGGCTCGGTTCCCCCACGCCGCTGCCAGCCGGCTGAACCCAGCCCAAGGCAAACAGGGGCCACCGGCACGGAGCTACCGTACAGGGCAGGAGGCGCTGGGGCAGGAGCTGGGGGGGACACACGGGGGTCTGGGCACCCCCAGAGAAGCCCAGCAGCCAGGCAGGTGTACACACAACCATATATTTCGTAATAAATAATGTACAAATCCATACATGCCCTCGGTGTGCACTGGCAACGCTGCCGCAGGGCCACATCCTGCTTGCTCGCTGTGCCGCCACACCCCAGGAGTTGGGGGGGGGGGGGGGGCCAATGCTGGGGGGGGGGTGTCCCATGCTGGGGAGGGGGTTAAGAAATGCCTCGTTTTGTTTCTGTTTGTTTCCTGGGAAAACATAGCTGGGACATTTTCCTCCCCGACAGCAAAATAGATGAGTTGTTGGCTGAAGGATGGGTGCAGGATGATGGCCGGACAGGACCTGTACTGAGCTCGGCTGAAGGTTGTGGGGACCGAGCCTGGTGTCCCTGGCACACCGCTGAGCCCCCATGCCACAGCCGGAGAGCTGGCACCAGGCTGTGCCAAGGCAGAGAGTGGGAGGGGCATTTTATCCCTGTCCTGGGAGGGGGGTCCCTAAAAGACACCCCCCCTTGTTTCCTTGCCGGGTGCAGGGCAGGGATGCAGTGGGTGGTCCCAGCTCCGGGCACCCTTGGCCAGTGCCAGCCCTGGCATGGGCACACAGGACCCCCCGCCAAGGGGCACAGGGCAAAGTGCCAGTTAGGGGACCCCTCCCCATCCCGGCCCCTTCCCCTATTGGCTTCCACCCCCTCTTTTATTCTCTTTTATTTAAATAACCCCTGTGGGGCCGTGGGCCTGCTGCCAGCACCACTGGCACCGCGGTCCCTGGGGCTGAGCACCAAGAGCTGCCCCACACGGGGCTGGGGGTGACAGAAGGGGCAGCATCGGGGGGGGGAGGCTGGCAAGACCAGCGGGGCTGCCTGCTGTCACCCCCTCCCCACATCGTTCTGGTCCCCTGCCCCACTGTGTCCCAGGGGCACAGCAGGAGGGTCCCACTCCTCGCGTCCCCTGTGCGCGTGCCCCCCCTCGGTCGTTATACATGAGCGCAGGTAAAAGCGGTGGGGAAAGGGCAGAGCTNTGGCTGCCCCCAGGTCCGGCCCATCCTCTGCCGGCTGCTGGGGCTCCAGCGGGTGGCCGTGGGGCCCGGGGCTCGGGCACCAGAGGCGAAGTCCAACACCTCGGGGGGTGCTCGGCGCATCTCGCTGGTCCCCATCTCCCGGCGGATCTCGGCCAGCGCCTCGGCTGGGGCCGTCAGCAGCCGCTGGAAGAAGCTCTCCCGCCCTGCCGGCCGCTCCTGGCAGGTGAAGGTGACAGCCGTGCCGGCGTCCGCCTTCATCTCCCGCGAGAAGCCGTCAGAGGTGCCGTCGAAGCAGCGGCCGATAGCAATCTCCTTGGCCAGCCGCGGGTTCTGGTCTGTCACCGTGTAGATACCGTAGTTGTGACCCAAAGGGTCGACCGGCGCCAGCATGGTGAAGGCAGCGGTGTGGTTGTTCTCTGCCACGGGCGGGTGACGGCTCAGGTACTCCCGGAGGAGGCTGTTGATGGCTGTGCGGCGGCAGCTGCCTTGAGGAACAATGGAGACCAAGGTGCGATCCACCAGGCTCTGGTCAAAGAGCATCCCGCTGCACTTGAACTCCACGCAGGCGCCCGAGGTGTTCTCCAGCAGCGTGTCCCGCACGCTACGGGTGTCACGCAGCCCATAGAGCTGCCCCCGGGTGCGGGGGTGGCTTCCCCCAATGTTTCGGGACCTCACCATATACTCCTGTGGTCCCTCGATCTGCACCTTGATGAAACAAGCCCTGAACTCCTGAGGGTTGGGCCACCAGGAGAGGTAGTCGCCAGTCCAGGAGGTCAGGTCACTCTCCTTGAAGGGTACCACGTTGTACTCATACTTGTCCACCTCCACGCGATAGAACCGGAGGTGGTTGGCACTGACCGGTGCTTCCTCACACTCCTCCAGGCTGCGATAGGGGTAGATGGGGCCGTTGGTCTCATCGACATTGTTGGGGTCGGGCTTGGCCACATTGATTTGGAAAGCTGTCTTCTTCAAGTTGGGGTCATCATGGTCCAACCGGCGGTAGCCCAGCTTGCCCAGGTAGGGCTGGGACACCCCCACAGCGTTGGGGTTGAGCTTGGGGCTGGAGGCCACAGCTTCCAGCTCCTCCCCACCCAGCGTGGCGGTGACATAGGCCGAGTAGGCGTCGGGGCGCTGGCCATCGCAGAAAGCAGGCAGGCAGGCACCGTTGGGACCCGTCACCACGCTGTCAAAGCGGCCCCATGCCCGGGGGTTGGCCGGGTAGCCAGGCTGGGGCTCCAGGTTGATGAGGCTGATGACCACCCCTTCCAGCTGTTCATAGGGGTTGAACTTCTCGTTGCTGTAAGCCCTGACCTTGACAAAGCACCGTCGGTCCTCCGGCACGTCCAGGTTGAAGAGACGCCGCTCCCGGATCTCCAGGTTCCCCACAAGGAAGGTCCTCTCCTCCCTCTTCCCTCGGCTCCCCGGAGCCGACCGGAGGACCCCCTCCTCCTCCCACAAACCTGTCTCGGGGTTCAAGGACCATAACTTCATCTTCTGCAGGTGCTCCGGCATGTGGACCTGCCCCGCATCCATCCGGACCTCCACCAGCCCCGTCTGCAGCGATGCCCCAGTCTCTCCTTCCCGAAAATCCACGGCAAACATGCCGTAGGTCCGCAAAGGGACGATGTCCCCCTCAGCGTCAGCAAAGCTGAGGTCACTGGAGGCAGCACTGGCCGTTGCCACATCCCTAGGGTCCAGGAAGGTGACGCTGGCTTTGACTGTGCCCCTGAAGACCTCCCCAGAGGGACGGAGGAAGGTGCCGGCGGGAAGGATGAGCTCCCCAACGGGCTCCCGGCCGCTCGCCTCCCCCAGCGGGATGGCATTGCTCCGGCTGCCGTCCAGATCCACCGGCTCCTTCTTCCGCAGCATCTTGACCTCCTGGTAGATGGCACCACCGCGGCGGTTGAAGGGCAGGACCTTGACAGCATCCACGAACCGCTGCTGCCGGTCCACAAAGCGAGCCACCAAGCGCTGCGTGTCCGGCGGCACCTCGATGGTGAAGGAACCCTTGTAGCCAGTGAAGCCGACCTTCCTCCCGCCCAGGAAGATCTGCCCGAAGCGCAAGGGCTCGCCGGTGTCGGCCGCTGTCACCCGTCCCTGCACCAGGATGCGGGGCTGGGCACAGGGTCCGCAGCCGCACTCGGCCACCACCTTGATGGGCAGCAGGGAGCCGGCGCAGGGGATCTCCCGCATCTCCATCCTTCGCACCCCACAGCAGCGCCCCGTCTCTGCCCGGCACCCTGAGCGGTTGGAGGGACTGCCGGCGCACGGGGCAGCGGGGCAGCGACCCACGTTGTAGTAACGGGAGCCGTCGGCATTCTGCGGGCACTCGCCCGGAAGCTCCACGAGGCTCAGCTCAGGCTCTGGCTTGCAGCTCTGCTGGCCCTGGGCTGGGGGACGGGGAGACGGGGGTGGGGGTTAGGGTTAGGCTGACCCTCCCCACCACAAGCAACCATCCCAGGATGCTGCTAATGAAGCCCGGCCCGCTCTCACCCAGCACGGTGAGCTGTGCTGGTGCCGATTTGATGGCACCTGCCTCGGTGCTGGCTTTGCAGTGGTAGGTGCCAGCCTGCTCCAGCGCCAGCCCCCGCAGCACCAGCCGGCTGCCGTACTGGTACGCCTTCCTCTCCAGCAGCGTCCTGTTGTGGTACCTGCCAGGACGGGGACAGGCTCAGCAGGGACGTGGCTGGGGTCACCTTTCCCTCCATTCCCGGCCCCAGCTTCCCGCTGCCCCGGCCCCTGCTCACCAGTAGTATTTCTTGGGTGTGGGGGTGCCGGAGGCTTTGCAGCAGAAGGTCACATCCTGCCCGACCACCCGCACCTTCGCCTGGGGGTGCAGCACCATGTAGGGCTTCTCTGCAGGGAAAGAAGGCGGCAGATGAGCCATGGTGGCACCCCTAGATCACGCCCCCCCACTGTTCATCCTTGAGGGGAGGAGGGTTCCGCAAGGGATCCCTGGCACCACGATGCTCACCCAGCCTCTGCATCACCACGTGTGCCACAGCCACGCCGGAGCCATTGGAGATGATGGGTGCCAGTCCTGGGGCGAAGCCCTCGCGGTGGGCGCTGACGTTGGCAGGGGTGCCCTCACACAGCCCCCCCGGCGCAGCGAAGCGCCCGTGGGCATCGCTGCGGGCCAGCAGCACCGGCCGGCGACCCTCCAGGTAGACGCGGGCGTCTGACAGCGCCGTGCCAGTGGTGGAGACGACAGTGCCTCGCAGCGCGAGCGTGGGGCATGCTGCGGGGCAGTGCGGCACTCAGACCCTGTGGCTGGCAGTGCGGCCGCGAGAGTCGGGGCAGTGGGAAGTGGGGGGGTCCCTACATCCCTGAGGGCAGGTACCTGGGCAGGGCGAGGGGGGACATTTCTGCACCTCGACAGGGCGGCCAGCACATGGCACCTTCTTCGTGGTCTTGCAGGTCCGGCGCCGGACACGTGTCCCGGCGCTGCCGCAGCTGCGCGAACAGGGGCCCCAGGCACCCCATGCTGTCCATGCAGGCTCTGCGGGGGAGATGCTGGGAAACCGTGCTGCCCCCTCCGAGCCCTCAGCCTGGGGTGGCCGGGGTGGGGAGAGGGGGTCTCCTCCCATCTCCAGGAGGCTCCATCCATCCACTTGTGCCCAGCCAGCCCCGGCTCACCCCTGCCAAGCTGTTTTTCCCCGTGCAGCCTCTGTTATTGCCATTAAGCTGACAATGTGCAGGCAGTGTCAGCCGGACACTGGGGCCAGCAGAGAAGCTGGAGATGTCTGGGGGCTGAGTGGGGGGAACAGGTGGGTGCCAGGACCCCTACCTGGGCAGGGTCCCGTGCTACACGGCCGTCGCTCCACAGCTTTGCCCTTGCACTTCAGCTCCTTGAGCGCAGTCACCAGCCGGGCATTGACGCAGCGACGTCTGCGGGTCTGGGTGCCGCTGCTGCCACAGGCGCTGCGCGAGCAGGGGCTCCAGGAAGACCAGTGCGACCAGTAAATATGCTCTGGGAGGGGAGAGGAGGTGTTAACTGGGATTGCCCCATCCTCATCCACCTCCATGGCGGGATGAGGGGATCCCTGTTAACATCCCTACTGGGATGATGCTCAGCATCATGCACCCAAGGGGAGGTTGCTGGATGTTTTGCAGGGGGTGGCTGTGTGTGTGTGATGATCAAGGGATGACTGCAGCAATGGGTACGGATACCACCTCTCCCCAGAAACGCCAGCAGGGTCAAAGGGGTGGGATGCAGCAGGGACGGGCACTCACCCAGCGGGCAGAGGAAGCGGATGTGGTAGTTGGAGCAGGTCTTTCCCTGCGGCTGCTCCTTGTTGACGCAGCGAAGCCCCTTCTTGGGGCTGACGTGCACCACCTCGCCCACCTCCGCGGGCAGCTCCCACTCGGTGGTGCGGGCCTGAATGGCCACCGGCCGCTCGCAGACGCGGCCGCGGTAGTAGAAGCGAATGGCGTCCAGGCTCTCGTAGTCGCCGTCCCCCCCGGGGTGGTCGATGTTGAACCAGGATGTCCACTCGGCTCCTTTGCCTGGGATGGAGCGAGACTGGAGCTGCCCCACCCATCCCGAAGCACCCTGGGGTGGGCTGGGGGGAGCTCGGGGACATCAGGGGCTGTGTGGACAAGGGATGGGTGGGTGAAAGCCCATGGGAATGGAGGGCACCAGGAGATGCAGCGTGGGGGCCCCAGGAAGGGTGTGAGGGGGTTTTGGGACAGCACAGAGGGGGACATGTCCCCTCCCAGCCTGTCACAGTGGGCATAGTTCTGTGCAGCCCTTTAGGGTGTCCTGGCTGGGACCTTAGGGACTGCTGTACCTGCTGTGTCCAAGTCAAGGTCTTCCAGGCTGGGGGCTGCTTTCCAGGGCTTCCCCTCTGCACTACTCTTGGCCAGCTCCGAGTCATTCTCCAGGGGCTCTGCAGGAAGGACAGGGGAGAACACCTGCTGCGGTGGCACCCTCTCCCCAGGGCACCCAACAGTGCCTGGCCAGTCCCTTGCCAAGCCACAGGCACCAACATCATGCCGCAAAGCGGGCACGGACCACCTCCCAGCCAGGATGGGGACCCCTCAGCCCCGAGATCCCCCCTTCCCATGATGCGGGACAGGGAGGCAAGTGGGATGTCCATGCCAGCACAACCATCATGTCAAGCTCCAGCACAAAACCCAGAGTAAAACCACAGCATGGGGTGGTAACCCAGCTGGCAGCAGCCGTGCCAGGGGCATTTTGCTGTGGGTAACCCATGGACACCCCACAGGACCAGTGGGCACCATCCCTCTACCAGCAGCGATCCCACGGCAGCAGAGACCCGACCCTGCCACCCCTGTCCCCTCTCCAGCTAGAAGGGAGCTGGGGGCAGCCACCACAGTCCCCTTGTGTCCCCACACTAGGGACATTCCTGGCTTGGTCTCACATGGACGCTGACCCTGGCACCTTGCAGAGACCCCTGCAAGGTTGGAGGACCTCAGCACTGCGGGGAGGGGGCAAAAAGCCCCCATGGAGGAGCTGGGGGAGACAGAATCAGACAGGGGTCCTGCGGGTGCCAGAGCAGGCACGGTGGCAGGGACGTGGCACAGGACACATCCCCATCCCTCCAGTGACATGGCCCAGGGAGGACAAAGCTGCCCCGAGCCTCACCAATGCGTTCTCCCACCAGCAGAGCCCAGCCAGCCGGTCCCTGGACATCACCACGACCCTGGCACATCTCTGGCCTTGGCACACACATCTGGCCCTGGCACACATCTTGCTATCCCACCCGCATCCTGCCCATCCTGCCCACAGCCTGCCCCGCATCGCTGCTGCCAGGCCCCGGGAGGGCAGGGATGCCCCTGGCCATCAGGGTCCCCACGCTGCGGTTCGACAGCAGGACCCCAGCCTTACCTGGTGCCCTGGCACCGTGCAGGGCGGTGAGAGCCAGGAGGGCCAGTGCCAGCTCCCCCATGGCTGCCTGTGCGGCGGCCGGTCGGACGGCGACTGCGAGCGCGGCGTCACTGCGGGTCTATATAGAGGCCTTTCCCCTCGCGCCGTCAGACAGCAGCAAGTGGCTCCTGGCACCCGGGGCCGTCGGCTCTGCCGCGGCTGGATCGGTGTCAAGAGGGAAGCGGGAAGGAGCCCTCCCCGGCGGGCCGGCCACGCGCCGCTGCTCCCTGCTCCAGCCCGGGAACCTTGAGGGTTTGTTTTTGCAAAGCTGCTAAAATTGGATGCGCTGGGGAATGCAGAGGGGAGGGGAGGGAAAAAAGCCGAGCGAGCCTGGCTTCTGCGCTCCTGCGGTTGGGGTCGGGGTGCCAGCACTGCCCTGGCACCCGCTGCCTTGGGGCACGGCGGGCTGGTGGGGCCGGTGGGCACCCACGCTGTGACCTGGCCCACGTGGGTCTCCTGATGCTGCCCGAGTCCCGATGCTGATCTGAGGCCATGCAGAGCTCGGTGCACCCATGGCCCTGACTGCTGGATGCTTGGCGCCCAGTGGTGCTGGTGTGATGGATCTCCTGAGATCTCCCCCCAGGACTCCCCTCCCAAACCACAGACAACCATAGCTGGGGACCGCAGCCCCCGACCACAGCCCCCGACCACAGCCCTGGCTGGTGGAAATCCAGGCACGTGTCCTGCATTCCCTGAAACTCTGGCTGCACGGAGCTTCCAGCTGTGGGGAGCAGCTCCCAGCACGGCTGTGGGGCTCAGGACACCCTCTGTGCTGGGACAGGTGGGGACAGTCCTCATGGGTGGCTCGTCACCGCCCTCCCTGCTAATTAAATATCCCAGAATGAGGGAGCTGCTCCTGCAGCCCCTCCCTGATATGTTGGAGGGTTTCGGGCTGTGGGGGGGATGCAGCAGCACCAACGACCCCCCCAGGCACCCACCCATAGCTGCCCACGTCCACACAGGACAGGTGCCAGAGGAGGTGATGCCGGCTCCATCCTGGAACACAGGCCGGCGGTGGGTCCCCAGGGATGTGGCACAGGGCGTCAAGCCGAGTCCCCTGATGTGACAGAGCGTGGTACCAAGCCCCCACCCAATCCCCCAGTCCAAACGTTGCCAGGGAGCTGCCGTCCCCTCACCCTGTCTCCCCAGGCTGGACACCAACCCTGGGGAAGAGCCACCAAACGCTTTATTGCCGGGGGGCTCGCAGGGCCACCACGCACTCGGTGCCGGGGTACTCGGGGGGGTTGAGCTCGAACTTCTTCTGCATGTCGTACGGGAGGAACCGTCCGGCCACGAAGTGCTGCCGGCCCAGGAAGCGGCGGGCACACTGCTTGGGTGCTGACAGGGACACCAGCACGTCCGGGCTGATCCCGCCGCTGCTCCCGGCCTCCACGTCCCACCCTGCAACCGCAAAGGAGACATGGGGAGGGGGTCGAGGGTGGCCCCAGGGGACGCGGTGCTGCCGGTAGCTCTGAGACACTGCACCAGTGGAGGATGCTCTGGGGTGGTGGAGGTGGGGAGGGCACAGAGAGGACGGGGTGCACGTTGCTCCCCCCCCCGGCATCGCAGCCCTGAGTGACTCCGGCTGCAGTCTGGCCCAGCGCAGGGTTTTTCTTGGTGG
>VZTU01003513.1:29102-58272 GCA_013400835.1 Zapornia atra | reverse complement strand
GGGGCGGCTGCGGGGCTGCACCCGCTGGCAGGCACCCCCAGCTGCCCGTACCCCAAAGCTGCCCGTACCCCCCCAGGACCAAGCACGCACCAAAAAAGCACACCCCGGCACACATACACCGAACCCCGTGTCCAGTGGAACACGCACCCACCCATGACCCGGCCCAGGGCAGCGTGTACCCCCCCAGGCCCCCTGCACCTCACCCCGGGTGGCACCGCAACCAGCACCCCCTGTTCAATCTGCACAGTCCCCCCAGCCCCGGGGGGCCCAGTTGAGCCCAGGCACCGAGGGCCAGAGCAGGGTGAGAAAGCACCACAGCCCCCAGCACCCCCCCAATGGTGCTTCCCTGCACCCCCCTGGCTCCATAAGGCCTCGGCCTCTCCAGATCAAGGTCACTCTTGTCTTAAACTCTAATCTGTAGCTGTAATCCCTCGGCTGCTGGGGGGCTTAATGGCTTTGCAGATGGCACAGCTGAGGTGCCCACAGGGACGCTGGGGCATCCCCAGGGAGGGGGGAATGCTTTGGCAGAGCCCCGTGGGCAGCAGCTCCCCACTTTGCTCCCAGAGCCTTTCTCCGCAGGACAATGGCCACGTGGAAGAGCAGCCAATGGCTGAACACTGACCTGGCCTTAAGCCTGGCTTAAGAGCGAGGCTTTACTGCAGCACAGGGGGCATGCAGAAGGGGTTATTCCACAATCTTGGAGGCCTGGCAAATTAATTTTAAAATAAATTTACCTTTATCCTTAGGAATAGAATTCCTTATCCAAATATCATTAAGGCTTTTGCTGAGTGTTATCGCTAAATTCCCATGGGATTTGCCTGGAAGGAAAGTGTTTGGCTGGTCCCAGCATGCCCAGTCCCTGCCCTGAACTGTCCCCTTCGTTCCAGTCTGAGATGACCGAAACCGCATCCACAGCCCCATTTCCCCATCACCGCCACAGTCGGAGTGAGGGATTGACATGACAGTCACACGTTAAGGGCCTTCACACATCTCTCCCTTGTGTGCCACAAACATGCTGCGGCTGTGGGGATGAGGAACGGTTCCCACGTTCAGCATTTACATTTATGAATTTATCTGTGATAGAAAAGATGGTGTTTAAAGAGCCAAACTTCCCCTTCTTCAACCGTACTGATGACAGGCCCTGGCCAAGGCCAGCACATGACTGTGAGGGGACAGCGCCAGGCCCGGTAGGGACCCCGCACCTGAGCTGATGCAATCCCGTCCCGCTGTTACACAGCGGCCGCATCACCGCTGCTGGGACAGGGCCAAGTATTTGTTAAGATCGAGAGGAACCTTGAAACCTCTTTGGCACTGAGGGGGGTGAGGGGATCCCTCCTCTCGAGGGGCTCACTCCCCGCCCCAGCTGCCAACCCATCATTTCCAGTAGCTGCATTTCCCAAGGCAGCCCCTGACCTGGGAGTTTTCCAGGTTGAAGCGGATTTAACCCTTCAGATGCTAGCAGTGTCCAAATTCGTGCCTGCAATTAGAACAGCAGAATTACCTCTGGGACTGCTGAGATGCTAACCCAGGGTGCAAAACCTCTCACCACCATCTGTCTGTGCCCAGAGCAGGCCAGATTTTGGGTATCGCCATCTTCTACTGCTGCACTCCACTGGAGCTCAATGGTTTTGGTATTGATATAGCCCAGTGTGAATAGTGTGCAGTTCAGCAGTTCTGCAGGAAAAGACTTCTGGGTGAGAGCCCTCACCAGCACAGCAATTAAACAGCTCTGAGGAAAGGGAAACTGCTGGAATTAAATCGGTCCCTGACCTTGCAGAGTTAGAAATTTAGGTGTCCCCCCTGTTCTCCAATTCTAGAAGGTCAGTTTGTAAAGGACCCAAAAAAGTCATCCATCCCTTCCCCCGTGTCCCTGATGAAGGTCAAACACTCAAACTATCAGTGAACACAACAGAGGCATCAGGGCAAAGCTGACCCAGTTGCATCCAGGGGAGCCAGGAGAGGGCAGGTGGGGAGGTTCTGGCTCTGCCCATGCTGCTCTCAGCGGATCTTCTGGTAAGACAAGGCTTGCCTTGCAGAAAGGGGCAGCAGCCATCGCTCCTTCCTTGGATCAGCACCTTCCCCCCCTGGTTTTCGGCTCAGCCTGGGGCAGGGGACCACGGCGGGAATGCCGACCAGTGGCATTTGTGGCAGGACAACGTTTGGATGCTCCATGAGGGTTTCCAACTTCATGGTACAGACAAAAGCCCAGGGCTCGATCCAGCACATGGTGCGAATCCCGAGTTGCAGTCTTGCCCTCGACAACACACTTCTGCAGCCCAAGACCCAGTTTTCCATCCTGAACTGTACTTTGGAGATCAATTTTTCCTTAATAAGCAAAAATTACAACAACTAAGCCTGAGAATTCAGACGTAAACCATCAGTTCTTTAAAAAAACCACACCCCCAACCCCAAAACTGTCTCAGATTTGAGATGAACCATGAGTCTTCCCCCCGTTACAGCCAGAATGTCATTTACAGGAATTCCCAGAACACAAAAGTTAGCAAAGTCGCCCCTTAACGAAGGGGAAAAGCTGCCTGCATTGACTGTGCTATAAAAGAAACGAAAGGCTCGAGCAGGACCTCAATCTCACCAATGCTCAGGAACCAACCAGGTAATAAATTAGGTTATAAAGAAAACGAAGTAAGAACCACACAGCTCCCAGACTGCAACACAAGTTTCAAATGAAAATCCGGGGTTTATTTCACAAGTTGCTAAAATCTAAGTACAATAAGTCATTTTCATTATTACTGTATTATAAAATCTTGTAGTCGCAACGTCTCCAAGAAAGGTTATATGGCTTGCAAGAACCAACGCTGCTCTAACCCTCTCCCCAGGAGAGGGGGGAAGCAAGCAGCATCCGAGCAATGTCAAACCAGCTCATGCAGCAGTTTGCAGTGAAGCAGTGGAGGGTCGGGGCAGAAGAGGACGCGGCGCCGGGCACTCCACCTGAACGGTGCCGATTTACAGGTCGGGCCGAGCGGCACGTTCAGTCTCTTGTTCTGAGGGAGCTTTAAGTAAAACGGCCTTTTCCTGGGAGAGGTGACTTTCGGGCAGCTCCACGGCAGAACTCGGAGCCCTTAGAGAGGCAGGGATCCCAAACGTGACAGAAATAAACCCAAGATTCGTTCTTTCAAGTGTGACTAACCCCTTCTCCCCAGCCCCGTTCCCGAAGGACCGAACCTTTGGGGCCCAACACCGTCACGGGGCTTTTCCAGCTCATTCAGCCCTTCTGGTCGTTTGCTGGTTTTTGGGGTTGGGGTTTTTACTCTGCAAGAAGGGGAGCACACAGATGGGGAGGAGGAGATCTGGAAAGAGCACAGCAAGTGTCTGAACAGCCACCTAACCCCTCACCCAGCCCAGTTCGACACTGCTCAGCTGAATGTGCAGTTTGGCTACAGAGGAAGGAGCTTTTCCCCAGCATGTGACACACGTAACCGCTCAGGCCTTTGCCTGCTGCCTTTGCCCAGAGCTCTGCAGAGACACATCAAACAATAAATAGATCCTCCAAGCTATCCACAGCGCTTTCAGGAGCCACAGACTAAAAAACATGTCAAACCTGGTCTGGACCCCACAGCCCGATGCCCACATAGAGCTTTGTGCCCTGACAGAGCCCCGATGCTGCTCTGCCCCAGGATGGACAGAAGATTTGTGACTCTACTCCAGGATGGACAGAGGATTTGTGGCTCTACCCCAGGATGGACAGAGGATTTGGTGTTTCCTTCCATGTCAAATGAAACCAGGTTGTGGCCAAGCACTGCTGCAGGAGCAATGCTTCTAACAGTGTATGTGAGGCTCACTTTTATTTTCACTTCCTGAACTTAAAATAAGCCTCACCACTATTGTAAGGATTGTTTTAAGTCTCCCTGGTACATTGTGCCAATTAAAGTTTACAAGCTGCTGTACTGAGCTGGTGGTGTCCAACAAGTCTTTGACACAGCTTTTAAGACAGGAAGGTTTCATACTTCTGCCCATCCTCCCATTCCCCCTTTTTTTTTCCCCAGCATTGGCTGAAGCCAAAGCTGCCCCAGTGCTGGAAAGAAATTGCAAGAGTTGTCCAGGCTTCCCCAGAAAGGCATTTGAATTTTAGTCTGAGAAGTTTTGCTTGTTCTTTGTAAAGGAACAGGCTCTTCCTGGGCGATTCGACATTTGCATCAGTGAGGCGAGAACGCAGGCAATGTGTCAGGAGAGAAACAACCCAGAACACCTCCACACAGGTAAAGGAACTGAAAATTTTTCATTAATATTTCAAAAGTGCAAAAATAAAATGCACTCAATTTCTCTCTCCACATCCCCCACCCCAAAATACCTCGGAATGAAAAGAAAAATTAAAACCTCAAACCAATTCCTCTCATCCCCATTTAGCTCTTAATATACATTTGTGAAACAAACAAAAGAACCCCAAAAGAGTCAAATTGAAATTCTAGGGCTTTATACAGCAACAAATACCATTTTGCAAAACTAGGTTCTCTAGGCTACCCAACAGTTTCCAAAGTATCTAAATACTGATGTCCACACAACAGAAGAGGGGCTGAAACGGACGAGTTTTCTCTTTCGCTGTGCCAGAGTTAGATCCGAAGGGGGATGACCCTACAGAGTTAAAGTCAGATCTAACCACGACTGCTAAGAAAATAGATTCAGCATAAACTGAATAGTAACCCCTCCCCAACTTTTCTTTTATATATAGATATATAGATATATATATAATTTTGCAAATAATTCTTATCAGCACTACTTCTAGTACTGATATGCAACATAAGTAGTAAGGCATGTATTTCTGCCACTTGAATTCAACTTTAATTTGGGAGAAGCACAGGGAAGAAGGAGGGAAGGTGATGAGAAGGAAGAAAAAAACCCAACAAAACACAAAACTGGACCTGATGGATTTGGGTTTAACCTGTGGAATCCCCAAAATACATTAAAACCACACAGAAACCTGTCCTTAAAGCAGGGTCACCTAAAGCTCTATCAAAAACGCAACACTGAAGTGATGGAGCATGCTTGGTACGCCTGGAAGAACGGAGCTCTAGAGGGATGGAGGTCCTGCCCCTGGTGCGACAGCACCGTCATCGGGCCACCGCTGCAGGGACCAGCTTCTCAACGGGCAGCGGCAGAGGACGGAGCCGGAGACCGGAGGGCAGCCTCTGCGTCCTGGGCTCCCTCCACTCGCCCTCTCTGGCTGCATGTGCAGCTTCTGGAATTCCTATTTAGGTTTTTTTTTTTTTGGAGTAAAACTGCTCAAAACAACAATGAAAAACCCTCCAGAAAGAAAATGATCAAAAACAATTTTGCTTTTAAGTCTCTGGGAACATATGAAAGGCCCAACTGCTCTTCACTGAATTAGAAAGACTGAACAAAGGTGTTTTCTCTATTCAGTAAATTAGATTTTAGACTACCAACAGTTCAAAGTCTATTCAAAACAGAATCCAACAAAAGTGAGAGACTCCTGCACCGGTTCCCACCTACCAGAGAAGTTTTGGTGGCAGCCAGTCCCTTAGGAAAAAAGAACCCAAAACAAACCAAACCATACTGAGCTGGAATTTGAGTTTGCACTTATTTATCATTAGCTCATTGTCAGAAGATTTTGGGACATTATAATCTGTAGGCTGCCTTTCCTGGCTGGAGGAGGGGCAGGGAAGAAAAGCAACCATGAACTCGGCTCACTAAATGCATCTGCGAGATGGGGATGGAATTCCTCTCTCCTCCAATGGACATCCACGCTCAATCGCAAACGAACACCACGTCCCGGTGAACGGGTAATTAATAAAGAAACCAAAGGCAGAGAGTCGTTTAGTCCTCCTTTTGTGCTGGTGACAAAAAAATCCAAACTAAATACATAAAGGAAACAGAAAAAAGAAGAATTCTTCCCCTTCCCCGGCAGCCTTCATGGTCAGTCAGTCACCAAGATCTGAGAACCAAGTGAGCTCGAGTCTTTCCCACCCACGTGGTGACATTTTCTCATAGCAGGGACAGCAGCACTCAATGGGATGAGGAGTGGTCTTGTTGCATCCTATAAAGCCTGGGGCATATCCAGCTGGGATTAAAGCAGATTCCACTGTAATGTGGTATAAAAAGGATGGCAGAAACAGGAAAAGTCTTCCTCTGGGGCATTCCTCTGCATTATTTCCACGTGGCAGACTGTGGGATGGACCGTGGGGGAATCATATCCAGGAGATATTCACGCTGGCGGTCTACTGCTGAAGACGACTTGTGCACAGCTAAACTAGGATTAACGAAAGGTAAAGCCCCACCTGAGAGACAGGAGAGAGAAGAGAGAACAAGCGTCACGGTACGATACAAACAGGAGACACCACAGTGGCTCATTCCCTATCCCAGTACACGTCGGCACCATCGGCCACGAAGGTCTGGCACCTTGGGAAGATGAAAGCTTCTGAAAACAGGAGCAAAATTTTGTACCAGAAATGAAGATCTGAGCAGGCTAAAGCTCTCTGCAATGAGATGATGATTTGAATGATAAATGAAGCTGTCAGGAATTAAACAAAGAAATTAATTCAACACTAGACAAGAGTGTAGGTCACGAATGAGGCAGGTGCTACAGCGTTTCCTTCCTGGAGATCTAAATTAAACATTTAAGAAAACAAGTGACTCTTCTTAAGTGAGAGTCATATATATATATATATATATTTATAAATTCTAATAATTTTTATATATAAAAAACCCTTCACTTGTTCAAAGCAACAGCAACCCCAGGAGCGTGTGCTGTCACCTTCCCTAGAGCAGGAACATCTATTTCCATTGCTTTCAGCGAAGAGAGAAAGCACCAGTCAAAATTAACCAGCTGAATTAACTCCAGAAATGAATGACAAACTCCTGTGGCACAGTCCAGGCTGTGCGTAGGGACACAACGATGACATTAGATCTATGTACTCTGCTTAGACCTGTGTGTAACTGAGTGGTTTTTATTCAGCAGCCCCACCTGGTTGCCTCTTTTGAGGAGCACAAACCACACCAAAAGCAAGTGCCAAGAAGAGCAATGCCTCGGCACCCTCCGCCTCTCGTGCGGGAAGCGTCCTTACCCAAAGAACAATGGCTGCAGGACAGAGTGCAGCTATAAGTACAAAGAGAAGAAGCTTTAGAGAAAAATCTACCTGTATTGATGGGAGTCTTCTTCCATGCGGCAGCGCTGCCCTTGCTGACAGGTCTCTCAGCATGCTTACCTGGCCTGCTCCCAAGTGCTGCTGCAGACGATGCATTCTGCAACTTGGGTGACTGGCTAAATGCATGCAACACGCCTCGCGCAGCTCCAGGGGGACCTCGAGACATCTGGCTGGAAGTCTGGCAAGAGAGCAAAGGGTGAGGCAGGAGTAGTGGATTTGTATGTCTCAGTACTCGGTCAGTCTTTACCACCCCTTTCCCCGGCTGCCATTTCTTTAGGACGTGCCATTTGGTGTATCCTAAAGAAATCCAGGAACAGGCTTTGCAAGCCATGAGTTAAGCACCCTGGATCATTCGAGTGGCTTGCAGAAAAACACCTCTCCCTGTTCTTCAGGTACAGAGGTCGTAATTTAAGTATCAGGTCCCCACTCAACACAAGATGCTTTCACCAGCCTGGTTTTAAGCCTACACCCAAACCCACAGAGTTAGAACAGAGCACATTCGTGCATCGGTTTTGGTTGCACACCAAACACAGGCCCGCAGCCCCTGAGGCCTGGTTTCTGCTGGACAGAGCCATACCTGCTTGAGCGAGTGGTGCTGCACTATGGGGTCTGCCTTGGTCTGTACAGGAGAAGCCGTCTGTTGCAGTATCCTCTGCTCGATCTCCTGCTCCTGCTGCAGTGCTTTCACGAAGGCAGCCTTCAGTCGGTTAGTGTGCTCAGCTTTCAAGGCCTTTTTCTGATTGGAGGTCATGCAGGTTTCGCACATGATGGTTCCATTCTTCTCCTCCCTCCAGCGGCAGGTGAAGTCAGTCTTACACTGAGCACACATGTAGGGCTCGCGAGAGGACACGGCAACCGAAACTTTACCTGGAGAACACAACAACCAGCTTAGCTCTGCTCCAGGTGGGGCTTCTATGAATGAATAATTGAGTAATTCTATAAATGAATGATATAATGGATGAATAATTCTATAAATGAATAGTACTTGGGGAACCTCAAGGAATATTCCAGCAAAAAACTACCCAACACTCAAAACAAACCTTTCACTCCCCTCAGTCCAGAGCCTTTTGCCTGACTAAATCTTTAAACTGCAGCTCCAGCCCTTGGATACCAGACAGTTTAGTGGTGATGGACAGACAAGTGGCCAATAGGAAGCCAGCAGCTCTGGGGAGAACTGGATGCACTCTGGAGAACTCTTTACCATCAGTGCCTAGACTATGAGAAACCCTAACCCTGTGGAATTTTGGAATGACAGTTAAGAATATTTTGAGAAGTACCACAGGAAGCAAATCCGATGACACCTTCATCCTGCCACACCTGGAATGCATTACTGCCTGCTCCCGAGGTGAAGTCCAGGCAGCAAAGATTCCCCCCTCCCCTTTGAGGACTGTTTTTAACACTCTCTCACCTTGAGTTTCCAGCAAATTCTGCACAACTTCTTCCAACCCGACTAAGTAAATAAATTCGTTATTGGCTGCGCTGGGCAGGAAGTTCATCTCCGGCGCGGGCGGCTTGGGAGGAGGGATCTCCAGCAGCGTCTTCTCCAGCTGCTTCCGCAAGGCCAGCTTGGCGGCGGCTTGCCGGCTGGCCGGGGACTCGTTGGAGTTGACGATGGAAGCGGCGCTGGTCGTGGTAGCGTTGGCCTGAGCAGACGTCACAGTTGTACCTTTGATTGAAGTTGGTGAAGCCTGGGAGGAAATAGGACACAGCTCAGTGACAAGCACCGGGCGGTTCAGGGTTTGAGACACACACTGCTCTCCAGCAAGGGGGGTGAGGGAGGGAGAGCGCAGGCCCTGGGTGTGTGAGGAAGGCCAGCTGCTGGGGACCAGACTGAACTGCTTGCTTCCAAGTCTTATTTTAGTGTGTGACCCAGCAGATCACAAGACAGGTGACCTGCGACATCGTGCCTCCTGCTGCATGAATTACAGCCGTTGGTTTCTCCTCCTCTGCCCACAGTTCCCTGGGGGCACTCACCTGCGGGATGTTGACGAGCAGGCTGGTGTTGGGGACGTTGGCGACGCGGATCAGACCCTGCTGGATGATTCGCTGCCCCTGAATTTGTACGCTGGGGACCGATGCCCGTGGCGCCAGCAGCAGCGGAGGCGGCCCCGTGCTGGAGTGCTGTCGGATGTTGTGGATTTGCTGGGAAGACACAGAAATGGGCTGATGGCAATGGTGCCGTGAATGATGCCGGGGTGGGGGGATTGGATAGCAGGAAGGAAGGGGTGGGAATCAAATGGGATGAGACAGTGGGATGAGGCAAGGCAGGGAACGCAAAGAAAGCGTGGTAATTAACATCCATGTCAAAAGGTGATGTTTTGTCTTTTCACTTTCCACAGAGAGAGATGCTCGTATGTGAGGCCATCACTCCACGGCCAGAAAAGCATTAATGGGGGGCGGGAAAAACAAGGGATTGTGTTTCATCTCCTCTGCTGCTGCTCTCCTAAAAAGCAGGTGAAGCTGGAAGCCAGACAATTACCTTTCACACTAAAGGCAAAGATACACCTTTGCACAGCTAAGGGAAGCAGCAGTGCAGGTAGGGCACTAATCCCACCTCAGCCCAGGGTTTTTTCGGGCTTCACAGGAAGCCCCGTAAGCAAAGCTCGAATGATGCAGGACCTTTCAGCAGCAACGTATGAAAAAATCCCAGCAAGAACCAGGTTCCCACCAGACCAACCAGAAGATGACTAAGAACACAGCTAAGAGGCATTAAGGAAAAGCCCAGCGGTTCCACACAAGGCTAACACTTACCTGCGCTCCTCTGACAAGAGGCGGCATCACTATCTGTGTGTTCTGCTGGGTTCCTAGCTTTGAAGAAGTCTGCTGCCCTCCACGGACCAAGGGAGGAGGAATAACAGTGCCTGGTATACGTGTAGAGGAGGTCTGCAAGACAGAACGTGGTTTACTCGTGTTGTTTTGCTCTGGTAGTCACATGCATGCTCTCTGCTGCTGCTTTGCGTGCCGGTACGGCAGCACGTGAAGCCCTACGGGGCAGTACGACACGGGTAAGGACACGCAGCAGCCTGGCTACATGCTCAGGGGTTGCTCTCCCTCACCCTGCACAGAGCTGAAAAGGTAAAGAGAGGTCCTGAACACTTCTACATGCCCTCCTGCTGCCGAAATTCAACAGCTCAAGAACTGTGGTACTGAGACACACTGGGCTCGCCACAAGCCCAGGGCAAGAGCTGGGGGACATGGGTGCTGCTCTCCCCTCTGGCTGATGTGGGGGATGCAGTATTGGTCTGGAGGCAATGGGAAGAGACAGCCGGGCTGGCTGTGGTGCAGTTTGTGTTCAAAACAGAATGAATAAAAAAGTGTAGTTTGGCAGGGGGAGTAGGAGAAGGGAAACACAGACTGTTGCCTTCAAGGAGAAGCACGGGGCACAGAGAAGCTGGAGACGCAGGGACCCAGGGATGGGCATGTGGGTGGGAAGGGAAGAGACAGGAAAAGGGGGAAACTTCATTAAAAGTGCAAAGGAGTCAGGCTAAAGAAATCTGAAAAATTGCTTCCCATGCTTTTTGGGCTGCAGACTATCAAATCCTCCAAGCTCCTCACAACGCTGTAAAAGGCAAAACGCTTTCACGCATCGCCTGTTTCCTGCGCACCACTAACACCGAACACGATCAAGCCCGAGCAGCACTCGCTGCTCACGAGCGACAGACCTCTCCATCCTCTTCATGGGGCCTTACACATCCTCCCATTTCCCCCACCCAAGCCCCAGACTGGCCATCATCTGTGAATTAAGACTCCTAGAACCACCAAACCTCCCACTTTGATGAGCTACCGCGTGTGCACGCACACACGTACATATTTTAGCAGGAGGGAGGTTTTATTCCCTTTGTTTATGCCTTTCAACTGAAGACCAAATGTTAGAGCTCAACTCCTACGCACAGGAATTAGTAGAGTTTTTGTAGTCAAGCAAAAGCAGACGGAGGTTAAGTTGCCCAAACACCGCAAATTAGACAGAGTAACTCCAGCGCTGGATCTCAGCTCCCAGCTCTGCTCTGTCCGACCGGAGCTGCACTCTGTTTGCTGAAGGTTTAACTCGTGGTCCAGTTCCTCTGAAAGTGCTGTCTTCAGTGGAGGCAACTCGCCTCGAGGAAGAGATTACTCCAGCCAACAGATCGCTTTAGGCTTCGTGAGCGCTTCCCAAATGGATACAGATACTGCACATCTACCCCTGCCCTCCAGGACAGCCTTCTGGGGGATGTCTGAAATGAACACTTGCTGTTTTCCAAGTGAAAGCATTTTGTGATGAAGCTGTTTTGAAATTTGTTTCAAATTAGCCCAAGGTATATACCCAGAAGTGTTTTCAATCCAAAGCAAAACAAGACACAGAAGAGGAAGATTAGGCTGACAGATGCCAATTGCCTCTGCTGTTTCCTTTTCTTCTTTGCCTTCCCCAAGGCTTTCCACCCTTTCATTTAATTTAGTCTGAACCAAGACCTTTCCGACCATCAGGTGTCATTCAGCCACCAAGCCAGAACAGAAAATCATATGATTCACTCAGCTCTTACAGTTAATCACACCGAGGGCACAATTAACTCTCTGAAGGGTATGGCAACAGGCTGCCACAGTATTTCTAAGACATCCTCTTGTGCCAAAGGTCGTTAGCGCTAGCGGGGATGTATTTATCAGCAGAGTGGATCGGGATGTCCAGCCATGGAAAAATAATCTTACAAGAGTTATCTGTATGTGCCATCCTATTTCCATCTCCCACCCCAGTCGTTCTCAAAGAGCTTACAGCGGGGTTTGTGGGAGTTGAAGAAAATTCCACCTGGCTCCAAGCCTTTAATGCGAGTGGGACTGTCCTTCCCTGTACTGCACACCTTCCTCTCTGCTCCATGCCCTGAACCTGGCAGCCTGGCCCACCCCACTGACCTGGAGGGATGGCTTGCCGGCAGGAACACTCTGCGGTCCCCGCACCAAGGGCGGAGGGGTGGCCACAGCACTCCCAGAGGAACCGGCAGGCTGGAAGAGGAGAAAACAAAGAAGGAAAAAAAAAAAGAAAAAAAAGAAGACCAGAAAGAAAGCAGACGAGTGTGAGGGTGTAAAGCAGAATCACAGACGGTACGGGAATAAAAGCGTTTACCTCCCGGCACCTCAGCAAGAGAGCCTTCAAAGGCTGCGGTTTGCCCCCTCCCCCAATCCCTTTCTTCCTCCAAGCATCTCAACATGCATATTCAAATGAGGAAATTATTAGGTAGAGTACAGGTGAGATTGTACCAGGGAAATAAAGAGTCTCTGCACCAGCAGCAGAGCAATGTGGCAATCTGTTCCAGCAGCCTCAGCCCAGAGCCCACCTCAGCCTTGCCCACCATCACTATTAGTCCCAACCAAGGTTTGGGCACAATGCAAAGTGGGGGGGAACAAACAAAAAAGAGCTTAGGGAAAAGAGTTCAGATATTAAGAAGTGGTTTGGGATCTGCCATTTCCCCCTAGTTAGTTCAAACACCCAGTGCTCACTGCTCAGCATTCAGCAGCCAGGTGAGCAAGACGGGTACTTGCAGGAGTTTTAATCCCATCTACTGGAGCCCTCAGAAGTGCTGGAGAAAAGAGGCCAATAAACCAACCAAACCCAGCCAAGGGAGCTGCGCTGCCACCCATCTGCGCCGTGAAGCGCACGTGAACCTGCACATCGCCCCCACTGCACAAAAAAGCAATAAAACCCCATCAAGTCAGCACAGCTGCAAAATAACATCCTTCAGTTGCCATTGTTACAGATACTTGAAATTTAGCCTGTGCCTGATAGCAGCGTGTGGGGTGTTCACACACCCCCTCCCCTCCCACCTCCTCTGCTCTCATCCTACCACCCTGCAGCTCTGCCCGTCAGCGCAGCGCAGGCGGCGAGCAGCCCGGGCACGCGCTCTGCAGAAAGGCAGATGTTCTGGGGTTGGGACTTTTTCCTTTCTTTCCTTCTGATGAAAACAGTTCTCCTCCCAGCACCGTGGATCATGGATACTGCGTGTGGGTTTGTGAGATGAAGGGTGGGGAGAAAGGAGGAGGGAGGGAGCTCGGGGAGGGAGGGCTGAACCATTCCTTCCACAGGCTGCCTGCATTTTTTGGGATGATGAAAGTGTGCAGCAAACCGCAGGCTGACTTCACCTGGGAAGACCTGGAATCCGGACCTGGGCTTCTGCCACGCAGCACAGAGCACAGCCCTTGGCTGCCAGCCCCCAGAGCTCAGGCTCCCAACACTTTCTCTCTACCTCACGGCACGTTTTCATCTGCAACAGCCTCCTCCGAACACACTCAGCAGCCTCGCTAAGGACTGGGGAGCGGTTAATAACTGGAAGCACATCACATTCATAAATGCACCTGGGCTTTATCAAAAAGGTTTTCAGCTTTTGAGTAAGGCTGATGGGATAAACTGACATCTTGTTTGGTCTTGGCAAGACCAAAAAAACCCCGGAATTCCACAAAAAGGAATCATTAACAGGATAAACCACTGTGAACTTCATAAAGACTTTATGAAAAGGCAGCTTTCAAATAAAGCACATCTCAGTTATGTTCTGAAGCTTGTGGTGACAGCCACAGTTATTTATATTCCCCTCTCCCCATTTCAAATGATGGGATGGTAACTAACTGCATGAAAAAAAATACCTTCTGAGTAGTGGTCTCCTTCTGGATTTGACTCTGCCGTAACTTTTTCAATAAAACAAGCTTGGCTTCTTCTAACCGTAGCTCTTCTTTTAGTTGTTTAATCATTCTCTCACGCTCCTCCGGACTGCTTTTCTGCAGGGCCAGGTAAGGCAATAAGAGGATGGGAAAGCAGGGAGGGGGAGAGGGAAGAGACAGGCAAGTTACAACAAGAACTCGCAGCGCTGTAATTGTCACGTATGTCTGAGTATCACCGCTGTGTCTCTGACACACGGACACAAACTGACTACAGAGAACTCCAAGGCAATAAAGTTTGTGTGAAGTATTTCCACTAGCAAAACAAGTGAAACGAATGGTCCGACAGATCTGTGTCCTGCTGTGCTGAGCCAGGGACACTGCGCCCATCACAGCGCCCACTCTGAAAAAGGTGTGCCTTCCAAGCATGTAATAACCAGGGAAAAAAGAGCTTGGGAAAGACCAACCAACCAACCCGATCTCAGCCCTCAGCAGCTTCCAGGTTCCCTGCTCGGGAACCCACCCTTACAAAACCACGCACCCGCCCGGCCCAGTGGCTGCAGGTGCCTCTGCAGGGCCAAGGGCTGAATTCTCTTCTCTCTGGATGGCACCACTTAAGGCGTCAAGACACGAAGACTCACCATGAGCGCCTCTGTGTTGGTCTCTTTTAATGCTATTTTGGTTAAACCATTCATTCTAGGGCTAGAAGGTTCATTGTCAGATAACACTATAACGTCCGGCGAGGGCACTCTCTTATCTCTCTTTATTTCACTGCAAATCAAAAACACAGACAAGTTAATAAATACAAGAAAACAACTCCTTCGTGCTGTGAAGTCACGTTACTTACAACCTCCTGCCAGATTAATCCCGAGCCTCTCGACTCCAAACAGACACGGGTGAGTTCAGTCACTGTTGTCCCTGCTGATGTTGAGCTTCCCAGTACAAAAACCTGCCACCTGGCAAGATGCAGCTGCAACATCCAGGGATGGTGAATCCCTTCAAACTCCAAAGCGTTTCCACCAGCATATTCCCTTTAGAAAACACAAGGTAGCCCAGGGCTCTGCTTGCACTGGGGCAAGACCCCATCCCAGCCTAACCCAAGGCCAAACAGCACATTAAAAGAGAGTCAGGGAGGGAGCTGGTTGGCCCTGGGTTAGGTGTATATTGGTTTTAACTCTTTAGCTGGCTTTGAGGCTCCGTGTCTCAAGTGACAACTGCACCTTCCACCCCAATTCCCAGCAGCAAATCCCCTCTCAGCTGCGATCATTGTACAAGAACAGAATCTCCAGCTATGTGAACCACAAGGGCCAGAGATGATGAGATGTGACAGCCACCAGAGCCTCTCCTCTGCTGCACGAGCTGCTGACTGTCAGATCACCTTCAGTACCAGGATTTGGAATTCGAAACTAGGAAGTGTAAGTGTTTCAGAGCAAGGTTTGGGCACGTTATTGCCAAGAGGTTTAGCAGGAGCATCGGAGGAACGGGACAGGAAAGGGCCGGCAGCAAGGGCTTTAAGACAAGTTATCGTTTTATTTTCCTTGTGACTCACAGCCAGGAGCAGGAACCCTGCAGTCTGCAGCGAGACCCTTCTGCCAGACGAAGCGAGTCATTAAGGGTGGTTTGTGTCACCCACAAGCAGGAGACGCGGCATCGGAGCTCTGTGCTTCTCAATACCAGGCAGTTACTTCTTAGGCTGAACAAGAGCTTCCAGCCCTAACTGACAAGCCACACTGATCAGGAATTCAACAATTAACAGCCATGAATCCTTATTATCATATTCAGTGATGCTGAGGGTATTCACACCAGTAACAGCGCTGAGGAGCTGCATGCCCCATGAAGCCTGGGAAACGCACAGCAAACGCCCAGGGCCAGCCAAGAGGCGTCTTGGGTGCAACCAAACCAGCCTCAGGTACCCCAAACCCCCACTGTTCCGACACCATTTCCACGTGAGTGGGGAAAAAATAAAAGGGGGAAAAATAATAATAATAGTAATAATAAGTGTCCTCTAGAGGGCACAGCAAAGCCAGCGAACTGCCAGGGGCTCCACAAGTGCTGAGCCAAGTACTTCCAGGTTCGCCCTGTACCTGGAGGCACCGGACTGGCTCTGGGGGCTCTCAGCGGGGAGGGAGCTGGCCGGGCCAAGCTCTGACTGTCCGGGTGCAGCTCTCCAGGCAGCGGTGAAGGGCAGGCGTGCCAGGAAGGCAGCGATGTGTTGGGAGCCCTTTGCGGGTGGCAGCTGGAACAGCCCCGCATGAAGCACTGACCCTCAGCTGGAGTCAAGCGCTGTCCCTTCCTCCTCGAACCCCCAGGTTAAATCCCCTAGCAACAGTGTGGACAATGAAGTGACCTAAAAAAGCCAGAACCTAGGGAAATGTGGGGTTCGGAGCGCCTCCAACCTGAGCACACAGACACAGGCTGTGTGCCCCAGCACCACCCTGGAACCAGCCTGTGTCACCGCGGGGAGGGAGCCGCCAAGAGCAGCCGTGTGAAGGATTTTATTCAGCTTGGATGACCACGCTGCCCTCTGTGCAGGGGCGCGGGCAGCCCCCTGGGCCCTCCTCCACGGGAATCTTGGCACAAGCCGGGAGCTGCCAATGGGGCCAGGTCGCGGCCGTCACCATGTTCCCACCGGCTGTTCTGCTGTCGGCAGCACCGAACTGGAGCCCGTTTCGGATGGCGATGCCGGAGCTCTCGGCAGTGCGCGGCCACCGGCAGGTCATGTGACACGTGGGGCACGTGACTCGCCACGGCAAAAACCATGGCAACGGCCGGTCCCAGCCGGTGCTGCCCGGCCTTCATTTTGTGAGGTGAGGTCAGGCTCAGGTGCCAGCACAGAAAATGGAGCGCCCGTGCCCAGGGGGGTGGTCCCATCACCCCCTGCCCCACCATGGGTGCCCATGCCAAGGGCCACCTGGTGCCTGGCAAGGACCAAAGGGAGAAACAGTGGGAAAAAAACCAAAAACAAAACCAAAAAAGTCCCAAGAGTCACCGGACTGTGTCACAAGTCCTCCTGGCTTCCTCCTGGCTCTGCTTTGGGGCTGGATGCAAGTTTTGCACGGGGACGGATGTTGGTTGCTCGGCTGAGCCAAGCATCTCCGGAGGCCCTTCCCAAGATGGACCACCGGCACCTCCGCTGAGGAGCTGCTGCAGCCCGGATCAGAGATCTCCATTGCTGCGGGGGACACACCCCCCCAGTTACCTCCTTGTACCCTGAGAGGGAGCAACATCCAAACCACGTGTCCGTGCGAGACACCACGGCTTTGCCCAGGAGAGAAAATTAAAAGCTGCCCGAGCTCCTCTGCAGGACAACGGTACGAAATCTGGAGCCAGGGGATCAAACCTCACCCCAACAGCGCTGCAGCAAGCCCCATCCCGTGCTCTGGTGGGAAGCAGGGGGAGACAAGACCTGATGGTCCTTCACTTAAGAGCTTCACCAAACCCCTGCGACCTCTGGGCTCTGTAAGACACGTGATGATATTCCTGACAGCTACGTTAAACAATGCCGATCTAATAAAAACTGTGTTGGAGACCACTGCCTTCAGAGTTTAGCAATCACATATTTCCACAAAAGCTATCTAGATCTATTCAGGGCCACCCAACCACACTGGTTCTGAGACTGCTGACACGCATTCTTGCAGAGGAGCATCCCCTTGAAGGGAAGAGAGACTGTATGTGTTTTTTTCAAGGCAACACATAGTGACCACAGCAACGACGTCGACTCGTGTTGGGCACTACAGGACCCCTACTCTCAGCAGCACACAGCGAATGAGGTGGCACAACACTGAGCTCCAGAAACACAGAACAGAATCCTGCACAAACAATCTTCTTTCAGAAAGGAGCTGGCTTTACTCTTCTGTTAGCCTGGGTGTCAAGCGAAAGAATTCAAAGCAGATGTTTCAAAATAAGACAGACAATGGAAATATCACCACTTGCAGAAAAATACTGCCACCAGCAGTTAATAATTTGGGATAACTGCCCTGATACGATGACCTTTGTCCTCCAAAGCACATCCTTTTGCTAAATAAAGGCACAGCTCCATTATTCTCCCTTCAGCTTTCATAAGTGCTGCTGTCTCAATCATCTGGACTCTACGCTAGAAGATAAAAGCAGGGTTGATGCCCAGTTACATACACCCCTTTAAGCATTCACATCAACAAAACAATTTAACAGAGACCTCGTGGAAAGTTTGTGTAAGGAATCAAACATAGACCTCCCAAGTCACAGAATACCCCAAGAAAAGGGCCACGCTTCCTCTGATACCCTCTCTGAAAACCTCAGAGCTCAAGGACAGAGACATCGCCTCGTTCAAGCATTTTCCTTGAAGCATCCTGTAGCAATTCAGAGCACTACTACTACTACAGGAAAAAAAAACAAAACAAAAAACCCACAATCACCAACCAATCCCCTCTCCTTCCCCCAAAAAAGCCACTTTCTCACAGGGGTGCAGTCTGTTTATTTGATTTGAAGGAAAAGAAGAGGGTCAGGTGGTTGAATCCAGCCGTGGAGGTTTGCTTCCACTTAGCTGAGCTAGAAGGAGATGAATTAAATTTTTGTCTTGAAGATGATGTGTCTGAGGTCTCAGGTACCTTGAGGTGGGCTCAACTCTTCTAACAGACCCCCCACCTCAAGACAAAAGTTTATGACCAAGGCGGGCAAAGTCTAAACACCAGTCAGAGAAAGACACCCAGGAACTGCCCGCTCTGGTAGAGGGTTCAATGTCAGAGGACTCACAACATGAATGAAAGAGCTGCTGCACTGCAACAAGCTGCCTCTGCATTTGCTCACACTGATCCAGCAGGAATACACAAAAAATAAGCCTTCCCTTTACAGACCAGACCTTATCCATGCTCTAAAATACCCTTTTGATCACTCTGCCAGAGAAAAAACAAACAAAAAAAATCCCAACCCAATAAAACCAACGTGCTGCTCACTTGGTTAAAGCTATAGAACCTCTGACCCCCAACACAACCCCTCCCGCTGCAGAGCCAGAGCCCTGCACAGCCCCGTCCCTCAGCACCCATGGACTGCCCATCTCCAGGCAGCCCTGGAAGCACCACAGACCAAAGCTTCATCTGCGTTAGCAAACCTGCCACAGCTTTGCCTCAGTCCATTCAGCAATCTCTTGTACACTCTCGTCCAAAAATATCTGGCAGGGAAGGAAGACAAACAAGGAAGGGAAAAGCAATGCAGTGGGGATTTTATTTCCCTCCCCATGCCCCTCCTGGAGCTTTTACATCTACATGAATCAAAGAAGCGGCGAAGGATCCAGTGACTGCGGCGTGAAACTGAAGCAAAACAAACTTCACCCCTTCCTCTGAATGCAAGGGAAGAAAAAACATGGATCAAACTCTATCTGCATTTGAAGTAAAACTCCCCAAGCAACTGGCATCAGTTTTGCCACGATATCCTTCAGCGTGGCCATCCACGGAGACACGAGGTATGCAGGCTGCAAAGGAGATCCAAAGCGCAGGGCTGCGCTGCAGTTCCAGGCTCACTAATGGGGAGAGAGGAGCTCCTTGCTCCTCACTGCTGTGAGCACTGATCCCAGTAAAGCAGAGAGTCTGGTCAGCCAGCACAGGCTGCATCCGAACACATTACAGATTTCAGAGTCAAATCCATTCTTTTAGGAAGTTTTAAGTGTGATTTGACCAGATTTAAAGAAAAATCTGTGGTCTCTGCCAGCCCCACTGTGAGCACCCCAGACATCAGCTGCTTGGCCAGTACTGTGGAGGCGACTGGTTCATGTTGTTTGGTTCAGGAAGTAGTACTAGAGGAAGGAAAAAAGGCAAGCCAACTGAGAAAAGGGTCAGAACGTGTACCAGAACCATAGATGGAGCGCAGTAAGTGCAACGCAGTACAGCAGGCAGGACGGCCCAAGAATGGCTTCAGGAGAAAGGCCCAGCCTCAGCTGGAAGCAACTGATGCTCAGCACAGGGAACTGATGGATTCACAAGGATGGGAAGAACAGGGAAGGGACAAGGACCAGAGAAAGGGAGAGCAGAGCTTGAAGCATGGTAAGATGTCAGGCTTCAACCAGGTTTGACAGCTCTTCCTCCCCTCCAGCTCCCACACTGATGTCCATCGGTGTGTTCACGAGCAAAGCGGCTGACGTTAGACGATGCGAACACGACATGTCCTCACAGAGGGGGAAGGCCTCTCCTCACTCCCATTCCTTCTCGGCAGTAGGTCCAGGATAATTACACAGCAGCATAGCTAGCTCCCAGCGCTGCAAAAACACCATGCAGAGGAGCAAGGTTTTGGTTTGGCCTTGTGCGACCTCTCATCAAAGGCTTCTACCACGACAGACTCTCTTCTGTTTCTTCTGGCACCAGTAAATGGGCTCAAACCAGATACTATTTTTAAATTTAACTCCAAGGTTTAGGAAAAAAAAATTAAAAAAATAAAAATTTAAGGCAGAGATACTGCCAGGCTTGAGTCTCCAATCTTGAAAATCAACTGATTTCAGAACGATAATCCATTCAATCAGCTTTACATCACAGCTAAACTGTGATTATGCTGGGCCACCTTTTCCAAGGAAAATATTATGTTTTCAGTTCTGAAAGCATTAGGGAAGTTTAAAAGCCAAAACACCATACATCACTAGGCACAAATTTTACCCAAGAAGCTTGTAGCAGTTCAGTAATTTTAAGCAACAGCTCTTTTTTCATCTCCTCAGAAAAAAGACACAGAGCTTGCAAAGGATGCGAGCTAAATCCCTCTGAAGATCCCAGTTCTGGAGAGGTAAGTCCCACAGTTAAAATGAAGAAATAAATGAAATTCCTTATGAAAGTAAGATGTGCCTTCCCTACAAATGCCAACTGTATCCTTATACACGCCAGGGCTCAGGCCGCATCCAGAGACAAGCCTCCTCTGTATCGCAGTCTGGGTCTGAAGATGCCTCTATCTGCTTGGAGAGATTTGCATCCTGAGGCCGGTCAGCTGCTCAGCGCCACGTTTCTGCTCTGGGAGCAGAGCCATGCACGGACCGAGGGCACTGCCACGCTGCAGGAGCCTGGGAAGCTGCTGCCTTACTTCCAGGAGTTTGCAGAATCATTCAGGCTCATTCTTTGTCATTTGAGATGACTTGGGGTTTAATTCCTCTCTGTGAAGGATTTTATACAAACAGGTGGTACGAAAGGTGTTCCAACATACAAACAGTATCCAAGGAGCTTAACCAAAGCCCCATGGAATTCTTCAGGGGCCTTGGGATCAAGCCTCCTCCTGGCACAAGTCTTTTCGCATGGGGAAGCCTCTTCTACCTTCTTGCCGAAACCCAATACAACAATATCCCATTACCACCTGAGATGAGAACACCGTACGGGGAGAGGACGTTCTCTCATCTCATCCCCACAGGTGTTACTGTTCCAGATGCTCTCGGGGAAGTTAAAAGCATACAGCCCCTTCTCATCCACCATCCTCTCTGTGTGTCTTGCAGTGGAGACAGACACAGCAGAACAGGAACACCGGCACGCGTTTAAAACCAACTCACAGAGTGTGTGCATGCGGGGGCAAGCACTGCAACAAGAGTTAACATACCTGATTCTAATTTATTCAGGTTTTGCTATGAGAAATCTTTCTAGATACTCTTCAAAAAAGCAGCATGCATACCTGGGTTAATTAGGAGGCAGCGATTATGCCAAAAACCACCTTCAGATATCTGCTCCCAGCAGCACAATACCAGCGCTCGACATGGAAGTCACCCGTTACCCCACGGAGCTGCTGCTGTGCAGGCAGAAGCACCTCCTAAAAATCCCACCGAGCCCCTTGTGCACTGTCCCTTCAGCAGAATTTATAGAGAAAGTTGAGAACTGTCACCTCTGCTCTGTCAGGCTGATGGGACAGGTCTTGTTTTGCATACACTGAAGCAGCATTTGGAGAAAACAATCAGGCTTTTGCTATCTCTCTTAGAAAACCATCAAAAGTTGGAACATTTTTACAGATGAATTGCCATTAAACACGGCACCCCGATTTTCCTAATAGCACCCAAAACTGCCCCTCCTCCCAACAATTCTTGTGCAGTCAATAAGGATCTGTGTTCTCAGCTTCACACCCCAAACCTGCGCTGCTCTAACACCCAACATCCAAGCAAACACATGCGTATCACTCCGAGAGCTGTTTAAGCCCTTGTGCAGAGACAGGCAGATCTCAGCTCCTAGGTAGTACTGCTCCAACATCACCTCGTGCCCCAAACAGAAGTAAATCAGTAAATACAGCTCTACACTTCCTGCTCAATACAATGGATCTTACTGCACTATAAAGAGAAAAAAAAACCCAACAAAAACCCAGGGCCACAGAATTTCTGACCATGTTTTTCTGCCTGTGCCAGGATAATCTGGGTCAGAAGCACGGTGGAAGATTTGGAAACTGGCCTTAAAGTGGTGCCCGTCAATCCGTATGCCAGACCCACCCAATTCACGTGCATATCTCGTGCACAAGTCAAAGCTTTACATTTCTGTAATAATAGAATTCTCTAGAGCATTAAGGAACTCTGAGTTCATATTTTCAGGTATCAAACTTGACACAACTTAAGGAGGCTGGACTTTGAGACTCAAAGTCATGTCCTACAGAGAACCACAGCAGACAAGTGCTGCCTTTTCAGAACACTCCCAGTCTCAAAATCCACAAGTTACTTCAAAACAAAAGAAAGTCAGCCTGACCCCTACAAACTGCTCTGTCAGGAAGAATCAAGTTGCGATTAACACTCTGCTGTTTTGACAACTATAATCTATTATTTTTCCTTTATCACAGCTCAATTAAAAAACCCAAACCTCCCTTCCTCACATAAATCTCCATCAGTGACTCACAGTGCATCCTCTTTGTAACCTGTACGTCCCTACTCGAGAGCGTGTATCTTTACTCAGCTGCTCATCACAGCTGCCACCGCTGTCAAAGGCTCGTGGAAGAAAAACCAGTGAGGAAGTTCCACAGAAGCAGCTGCTGAATCTCACATGAAGAGCCAGAGCTGCAGCATGCACAGGAAGTTTTGATCCTCTCTACCTTTACAGATGGAGAAAGCTTCTTCCCGGTGCCGTTTGATGTGTTTTGCTGTGCCGCCACCCCAAACGCTGCAGCACGGGGCTGGTAACTCACCTTTTTGAGGTACTCATGTCCACAGGCTCATCTCCCGTCTGCACCTCCACTTTAATGGTCGCTTTCACCTCTCCACTTTTTAATAATCCTTGCACTTTTCCAGCTCCAGGATCTGCTTTTATTTTCATGTCGCCTTCAGCATTTATCTCGGTTCCTATCAGTCCTTTCTCCATCTTTATTTTCTTACTGTCCACATCGTTATGCGTTACCTCACGTTCTAAGGCTCGTTTCTGACTTCGTGTCCTGCATGCTTCCTCTGTCATTGTGAGGCTCTGGGGAGAGAGGAGACACCAATGAGTTAAGTACACTGGGAAAAACAACACCCCCAAGTTGGACAAAACACCTTAATTTCAAAACAGGGCAAAGTACAGTGGTTCCTGCAAAAGAAGCTCAGAGGAGTGAACGAGTTGCCAGTATGCTCACTTACCCTATCTTCAAATACATCTCAGTCTGAAGCCATTAAGGACCCAGCACCGCTGTACTCACACGTTTTATGTTAAGTGAAACCAAACAAACAAAAAAGCAAAACAAGAACACACACACAAACCCCACGAAGCACAAACTGGGATCACCAAGGGCTGGGGGGAAGGGCAAAAAAAAGCCCGCCTGCATGAGTGTGCAGGAGAAGACACAAACCCCCACAGCGAAGAGAAGTTTGGCTCTTCACCAAAAGAAGAAGAATGTATGTATTTGCCTCACATGCAAATCAAGGCAATTACAAAATTCTAGATTAGATCTCCCCGGGAGCACTGCCGTGTCTCTCCCAGGACCTCAGCCCGAGTGCAGGCTGGGGAGCCAGGTGCTACAGGGAAGGGACCACCACACCCTGCGTGGAGAGAGGCTTCCACAGGTCTGGGCCGTCTGGGCCGGGCACTAAGGCTCTGCCATTGTAACACTCAAGTTGAGACTTTCTCCCCTCCTGGAGAAGGAGCCAGGCTTTTCCAGGCGGCTTCAGCAGAGGAAGCGCTGGGCTCGGGGGAACCAGGCTTAACTCCTCGCCTGCCGGAGGCCTGGGAAGTTGTGCTGCTGGTGGGCTGTGACATCGCAGCCTGCACTTCGGTACCTGCAGACACCCATCCATCGGACGCGGAGCTGAGTCAGGCTTTGATCCCATGACATCACTGGGCTCCACATGACCCTTCCCAGGATGCAGCCTGCGAGACAAAGCACTTTCCAGAAACCAGTCTGAGCCGGCGGCAGGCAACCCGCAGCCGGGCTAACCCTGCTGCCGGCCGGCACCCTGGAGCATCCCTCCTCCTCCAGCACCCACTGCTCCCCTCTGGGTGCTCGTGGGACACCAGGCAACCAGAGGGTGGGTGGCTTGGGGCAGGGTTGGGGGAGAGAGAAATACACACATCCCCCTCCCTTAGTCTTTTAATTAATTAATTAATCAATCTATTTTAAGCGCTCCTCCCATCCCAATTTTTTTTTCCCCTCCTCCTCCTTTTAAAAGGGGTTTGGAGAGTAAGGCCAACACACAACAGTTGGACAAAGTCTTTGAAATGTTTTTAGCAGCGAGAGATTAATGTAATTACACCATGTAATTAAAACTCTGCTTGCCCCCACCCCCCCATTATTCACATGAACAGCACAGGAAATGCCCGTTTCGATAGCGCGAGCCCCGTGCCAGTGACTGGGAGTTTCTCCGGACCCCATCGGGTGAAACATGCCAGGGTTGCTTTCTTTAAAGGGGGGTGTGGAGTAAGACCCGGGCCGAATACCTAAGTGCCCCCCTGGGCTGATCTGCACTTACAGCATGATCACACCTGAACTTACAGTCACGGGCGACAGGCGCGTTCTACAGGACAGCGAAGTGAATCTGGGTGTTGTCGGGGGCGAGCGAACGGCACACGCAGCCAGGCAGCCGGCCAGCAGCACCGGGAGGTTTTCGGCACAGCTCTGCGTACCCCAGGCAGCACAAACCCCACTGGGCCTCGCAGCGCCCCGCGAGCTGTGCTTTTAACTCTCCCTGCACCGCATCTCTGCTGACAACACAACTACTCTCCTCTGCCCCTGAAGGAGCCACCCGACAGCCTGACCGGGAACCACAAATCCTGCTCCTATTAACTCAGGGAAAACAGTCTGGACCCAGGGCTAAAACAAAGGGCTGGGCAGCTGTGCCATTAATCACAGTGACTTTCCTGAAGCAAGGCTGCTTCTCAGTCCGTAGGAAACCTCCCTAACCCCAACCTGGGTTTGTTTTCAGCATCTTCGCATTCTCCAGCCTTGTGGGGATGTGGGGCGGCAGCTCCCGCAGCCGGGTCCAACCCCAGCAGCACTTCAGGCACCCAGGCTTCAAACTTTATCAACATTTATTTACAGGACGCTGTGTTTCCACTCCTTTGTTGTTCCCAGTTTTGACTGGGATGGGGAAAAGCGGTGTACAGGGATATTTCGTACATCACCACATGCAGAACTCTGCACACTCACAGCTGAACCTCACCTGAGTTAACAGCACAAGCAATGGGAAAGGGCCTAAATCTCTGACTGGCACTAAGTTTTAATAAAAAACCCCAAATCAGTGCAGTCAAAACCCTAACGCACAGACAGTAATGCACAGCCAATGCGTCACCGAGCCGCTGTTTCTCAGCTAACCAACCCAGTTCCTCTCAAGAGCAGCAGAGCAGACACTAAGCACCCCACCTGGAACCCTTCCAGGGGCAAACCCTTCGTACACAAACTCCTTACAAAGGTCAGACCGAACCAATTAACAACCTTGATGAAAAATGCACAATGTACCTTTCCACCCCCCCCTTCTCCTATTACATCCACTCGAGGACATCGCATCGCGCGCCCTGCGATTCCTCTCTGAATTAGCAGCAGCCATTTCTCCTTGTAACCGTCGCCCCCTTATCAGACACCAGCAAACTGGACTTGGAGACGGCCTCGGCTCCCCTGCGCGCTCACTGCTCGTGCTGCTGGAACGCGACACCCCCGTCTTCCTTCGAGGAACGGTCGGTGCTGCTGCTGCTACAGCAACTTTCCTGCAAATCAGAATTCAGCCCAAGTTTTTGATAAAAAATTCACAGCGTCTCATCACCACAGCACAGGCTGGAGAGCGGCAACTGGGGACAGGGATTGCTAAGGAGGAGAGGAGCATCTGGAGCGCCAAGGAAGTGGTGGGGAGACTTGTGTTACTGGAAAGGCCTCAGGACGAGATGGCACGGAGGGTTTTACAGCTAAACCTGAAGAGTGCAGGCTCGTGGTCTCTATACACTTTGACAGAGAGATCTGGTTGCACAGTTCCCCTACCGAAACACTGATTAAATCGTATTTATTGCAGTTGAGCCCTAAGCCCATGCTCCCTAAAGCAGATTTAACCCTTTCTGGAGAGAGTGAAGGCAGACAATTTGCTATTGTGGATACAGACACAGAGACACCTAAGGGAAAATATCACTTCCAAAGTTATTCCCAAAATCCCCACTTCTGCTTCTCCCTCACTAACAGCAACAGGGACCAATCAACACGGACAGCAAACAGCTTCAGTTCAACTTGACTACAGCTTTTACTTGAAAGAAGGAAGAGAAAGTAAGGATTACACAGTAAATTTTAAGCTTTATGGGAAGTTCTGCTTTTTATTACAAGGAATGGCACAGCTCGGGGCGGAGCAGCGAATGCTCAGTTCTAAGTGCTATATACTCAGCTGTAAGTGCTATCGCTGTAACCAATTAACTCCCAATCACTTGAGAAGGCGGCTCAGTACGCCCCATGAAGGGCAGTAACTCCCCTGGATTGCAGGCCATCACACCAGCCATCCTGCGGCCTCGTCAGAGATTCCCTCCGAGCACACTGACAGCAGGAAAAACCCCAGCTTACCCCACACCCCCCACGTTCACAACCTATTTACGCTGTACTGGTAAACATCATACACACTTGCAATGCTTTCCATTGGAAAACGGGCCAAAAATGCTCTCTTGCCATCTTCCAAACTCCTCCTCTCTCCAAAGAGCAGGGCAGCAAGGCTAAGACACCCAACCTGGCTTAACGCAGCCGGTATCTTTTCCGGCAGGGACGTGTGGGACATGGTGACACCCAGCCCAGCCCCTGAAAAAGGGCTGGGGATGCTGCAGCATTCACCTGCTCGCTGGCTTCTGCCACTGTTGCAGGGAGAAGTGACAGAAGAGGAAACACCTCGTAAAGTTCCAGTCTAAAACCTGGGAAAAGAAACACTTGGTGTGGATTGTTCCGGAAGCGCGGTGCAGCCCGGCATCAAGCTGAGCAGCTGCAGAAGCCGTACGCAGCTCACCCGGCTGCTGCCCAACCAGGGCACGAACCAGCATCCCAAACAGGTCTGATGCACAAGCACACAGAGAACACCGACACGGTACATGAAGACAAAACCACAATTAAAGAGAAAAGGCAGGCTTTGCTTGCTGTTTGCAATGTACACTTCCACTTCTCCCCACATCACGGTCAGTTATCCGTATCACCTCCTCTCCCGTTCATGATTTATAACTTCCTTGTACAAACTCCAGGTAATTCCTGCACGGAGCGGCTGTTCCGCTTACTCCTCACTGCTCAGCACAACTTGGTAGTTATAAGTTAAAAGGACTGAAGCTAAAATTATACCGGGAGGCTTTGCTGGAGCCATCAGCTGCTGGCGAGCACCGGCAGCAGATACGGCTCCGGCACAGACCATCTGCAGCCGGGCTCGGATCCCACTGCAGCCACACACCAACCCATCCAGCTATGTGATACTTGCTCTTTTTGGTAGCCAAAAGCAAAGATCAACAACCCTCTTCCTCAGCACGGTCTGGAAACTTTTACAGCAAAAGAGGGGGAAGAAAAAAAAAAAAAAAAAGAGAAAAAACAAGAGAAAAAGACAAAACCCAAACCAGAGACAAGGTTCAGAGGAGGAAACAGGAGGTTCAGGCACATTCAGTGCTCCTCAGGGAGTATTTTCTAGAGGTAGTCAATCAAAACCTTCCTGACTCTGGACACCAGCACCCTGTGCAGACCAGACAGACCCAGACATTAACTTCTCAGAGTAGGATGTAAAAAGTTCCCTTGAGAAGGTACCGGTTCGACCCAGCTTCATTCCTCGTTACCCTCAAAGTGGGTGTTTTTCCTATAGACTATAGATCACGAAGGCAGAAGTGAGATGTCCTGGAAAAAGTCATTAAAACAGAGCAGCTCATGACCTTGTCACGGGGATATTCAGAAAAAATGAACTTTAGAAAGCCAAAGAACTACTTTCAATTTTTAAAGAGTAAATTAATGCAACTGTAAGAGGGCAAGAACAGTGGTTATTCGCAGGCTGGAGAAATAGAAACCCCAAACATCATCCCACATCCAAATTCAACCAGACAACCACAAATCCATCCCTTCCCCGACGAAGGCGACAGAAAGTGTGAGAGCAGCCAGAGGTGTGTTGATCGCTCTGCTCTCTGCCATCATCCCCACACCACGAGTCCTAAAATAAAAGAACAACGGTGAGCGCCGAAGCCCCCCGTCAGCAGAAGGGCCGAGAGGAGGGTCCGCGCTCCGCAGCCCACTGCCTGCTCCGGGGCTGGCGGAGCACTGCAGCCCACCAAGGGTTAAACCCTGCCATTTTGGTGCCATTCACTGATATGTCCATTAAGGGTGTTACATAACAAAATGGCAGCCCTTAACCCTTCCCTCGCCAGGCTCCCACGCTGGCTCGGCTGCATGTGCTCACCAGCCGGCCACCGCAGCACCTCCCTCCTGCGCCATCCTGCCTCCCCTTTTCACTGGCTGTTGTAATTATTCTTCCCCCTCTTCGTTAAGCATTTGGGAGGGGGGAAAGAAAAATAAAGCGAGCTTGCTTTAGGCTCGTTAAGTACTTGCAATTAAAAGGAGACGGAGACCACAGAAGTTTCCTCTGTGCCATGGGTGTCGGGCATCTGGAGGCAGCAAAGTTCTCCACCGGCCAGGGGACAACGTCGGAGCAGGAAAGCATTGTTTTGGGGATACCAACCCAATGAACCACTGAACAACAGCTGAAATGTGGGGTACCGGAATCCTGTGCTGTCCCAACAGCCACAGCATCCCTGGGCTGCTCCCAGCTCTGGAGCCGAGCACCTGCAGCAGCTCCTCACCTCGAGTCTCGCAGAAGCAGCTTTTATTTCTGAGTGACCAGGCACTAAGACACATGCCGTGCCCACGTCGCAACTGCTCGCAGTCATTACAGCGCAGTAGGAAGCAATTCAGCCTGGGTTTGACTAAATATTTACTAAAATGAACAGATAAACATTTGTAGAAAGGCGCTGAAGTGGAGCTGGGAGCACCACAAACACGGAGGGCTGTATTTGGGCAGAAAAGGGACTTTGGTAGCTGAGGTCCCGCCATAGTACCAGTCACCCTTCTGCTCCCTGAGCTACTTGTGTCAA
>VZTU01003513.1:11473-29064 GCA_013400835.1 Zapornia atra | reverse complement strand
CCAACCACTATTAGGGCTGAGTTTGGCTCCATTTAATAAAGAAGTCCTGAGTGTAACCTCTAAGTGCTCTATACAACAAGAAGCAGCAATCGTGATTCTCAACAGAAAGCGCAGCGTGCCACAGAGATCATACTGAACGTGTGGCTGCAAGTGGGAGAGAGCTGCTGCCTGGAGAAATCGATCCAGTAATCTGCTACAATTCTGTTAGGAACTTCAGAGAAGCCTTTGCTGTCAAGGTAATCTTAAAAAAGCATAATGAAGCCACTAAAAACCAGCACTAAAATACCAGGTTTTGATCGTAAACACCTTTCAGTAGTGCTGCTATTCTTTCCTCCAAGCACTCAGCCTGAAAAACCCCAACCCTCCCTTCCCAGCCCTGCCACAATGAGACAGATTCCCAGGTTCGCCCTGCAGAGCGGTACCAGCCCTTTGCCAGCCCTTCGACTGAGGGCTGTAGTTTTTGGGAATGGACGGTGTGGTTGCCTAAGGAATCGGTTCACTGTGACCCCTGAGCTGGTGAGGGGAACCCAACAGCCACCCTCAGAGGAGGCAGCCAAGGGAGAAAGGAATTGGAGCTGTTCTGTGGAAAGGCACCAGCTCTTGTCAGAAGCGGCCAGTCCGACTCACCATACGGTTTCTGCGGGCACATCGATCCCCATGGATATTAACTAATCATTAGGAACTGTTTATCCAGTGTTTATTTTGACTCCAAAATGAAGCCTTCCACTTAAAGGCCTACAACTCGATTTAAACTTCTTATTTGATGGGAACAGATTTAAATATTAAGTAACAGCACGGTGGATTGCAATCAGATCCTCTCCCCTCTTTCCTCCCCCCTCCCCATTTAATGTATGCTTCTTATTAGAGGAGGGATCTAGGTTGGTTCATTTATTTTAAATGCAAGAGCAGCAAAATTAGCATCTTTAAATACTCAGTCACAACAACAATCAGCCCTTCCAGCACCACATGCTGTGCATATTATAATACCGGCAATTCCTTGGGTTTTCTGCATTTAAAGAACTGGAGGGAGGCTCTCTGCACACACAGACCATCCAGAGCAGCTCCAGCATCGCTCCTCTCCAAGAAATGCCGCACTCTGGATTCACATCCAACCCAAGGTAAATTATTTAACACGGGCTCAGCACGACCAGAGAGGGAATTGGTGTAAGTGGATCCAAAGGATGAGGCACCAAAAGACACATCTAAACCACGAAGGAATTTTCTTATTTACCCATCACTATCCTGATGCTTTTCAAGAGATCTTCAGGATTGTATTCATTCTAAAGTCCACTGCTTGGGGTTTAAAGGGTGTTTTTAGAGGGCACTACTACTAGCAGGCACTACACCAGGGATCCGTTTGACCTGAATTCTCCCCCAAGTTTTCTGGATCTATTTTTGTCTAGAAACCACTGGGCAGGAAGTCAGCTAATGACTGTGTCTGGGCTTTGTATTACCAAAAACACGGAGGAGATTCCTCGGTGCCGGACAGCCCTTAAATACCGGTGTCGATTATGGTTCCGAGCCCAGTATTTGGGCAGCAAGTTGAATTAAGACAGTATTTTACACACAGCACTTTACAACGGGACAGAGCTGTGTTTTCCAGGTGTTTTATGGTGGTAACTCACTGAACAACAGCACACAGACCAAGACATTTCCATGACTGTGGTCTAAGTGCGATGCTCTCACTCACTCCTTCACTTCTGACTGATGGCTTTAGGAAGGGTGGCTTTAGGATTTCATTTAGCTTTTTGGTCTCGAGGAACTGCTCTTGCTTTGCAAGATTTGGGAACTTAACTAATAAATAGACCAAAAAAAGTGTGGTGCTCATGGCTGGCACCATGCTAGTTCTGAAGTGGTAAAACACAGTAAATCATAGACAAATCTATGAGCAGAGACATCAACACCGGGAAAAGGGAGATCAGAAGGAAAGACCAGAAATGCTTAATACTGAACACAGGAGCCTTGGCAGTATGTGCTTCAGAGAAGAAAACATTGGACAAATCCGTAAATTGCTCTCTATAAACGGTTGATTTGACAATATGGTGAGACAGGCAAGCACCATCACGCACAGGACAGCTACCAAGGGAGCTTTACTTTCACTACACCACCAGAGCTACAAGATATCTGCAGAAATTTCATTTCCATTCACAATTTTTCTTCTGGGGGTTGTACAAATGATTAAAATTTACAGAAAGCCTCAGGGGATGAATTTCTGTGTGCTTGCTTTTGCTTATCCTCTTGCTCCAAGACCGACAATGCTGCACAGCTGTCATGGAAGCCCAGTTAAAGGGAAGTGAAACTCCTTTGTCGCTCCGTAAGCTGGGGAGATTTACCTACTTCTGGGGGTGTGTATAGCACAAAGTGAAAGGCCACTTTTGGTCAAGGCACAGGAACCGAATCCTGACCCCAGTTTAATCCAGAGCTCCTCTACAGCTCTTACTGGTCCTCCTGGACAAGGAGGAGCTGAGGTGCAAGAAACCACCCCAGCAAGACAATTCCAGTCTCCCAGCCCACCTCCCCATTTGCGGCACCGAAGAGGGGGAGAGGGGGTGTCTGTGCATTGTATCCTCCATCTCCTTGCAGCTCCTACCTGTCAGTGAAGTTCATGGGTTCCAGGTGGGCTCCTGACCAGGCCAAGCGGCTGAAAGCGACTGCAGCGAGGGTCCTGGGGGAAGAGACGAGTCCGTCAATACACAAGCCGGTTAGGGTACACCTCTAGTATACCTGACATGCACACCACCCTCACCCAAAGCACGCTCCCTGGTACCCGTGTCAAAGAGGGGAGAGCACATCTCATTGTTTTCACTGGACCCACACGTCAGTCCCACATTCAGAAGCTTCCAGATGAAATACAAAAGCACACACAAAAACACTGTAAAGCTACTGGTTTTCTTACTCTGCATTTCTTTACTCTTTGCTTCTTATACCAACGAAACCTCTGGTTTGACGCAAACACCCACCACAACCAACACTCCCATTTCTACCCAACACTGACCCTCGAGGAGTCAGGGTAAATCTGGAGCAACACTGTGGAAGTCACACACACGCTTGTGCACAGGCTCAGTCTGGCAATTCAGTGACAGCCTTAAAGGGGTGCAGAGCAAGTTTTAATGCCAAACTGGAGGCACCTGCTAAATACTGCTGGAGGTTTTGGTGAGGTACTGCCACCCCCACACCCCATAACACAGATGGAGTCAGCTGTTCCCCTGCTCCTGGTCTCACCTGAGACCACCGATCCCTGCAGAAGCCCCCCATGAAGATGGCCATAAAGCAGAGAAAAGGGGGTAAAGACTTCTTTTAAAAGTTTTTGTCCTGAAGGACAGCATATAAAAATAACCCGAGATGAACACGCTTGTGTGTTTATCTGCTGCTTACTCCAGAAGAAGTTCTGCTGGCCGACGGTTGCTCATGCCTCACAAAAATCCTTTTATGAGCCTGTACATACAGCGTACAACATCCAAACCTTCCTTCTCCCCCTCTGTGAAAACACCGAGGGAAGAAACCGCAGCCAAGGCACACTGGTCAGCTAGGGAAGTCAACCCGCTCTGCTGTGCTCCCAGAGCAGCCGTTACCTGCACCAGCAGCACAAGCAGAGTCAACCCGCCTGCTTTTCTCCAGCAAGAACCCAACCACCGTTGGACAGTCACACCGGTGCCTGCTCCTGGGGCAGACGGCAGCAGCGCAGGGACGTAGGTGGAGCACAGTAATTGATGCACACTCACTGCCAAGATGACTCCGTGGAAGCTCAGCCTCTTATTTCTGCTAAGCCACCGAGAACTGAGTCATTTCCCTCCTCAAAAAGTTGCAGAGCTGTTTTCTTTTGTCCAGGACAACAGCTCAACGACTTCTAGCCCTCCTCTCTGAATAGAAGGGCTGTAAAGTGTCACCTCCCAGATCAAACCGTTCCCCCCTGACCAAGCCCCAGCAAGTTCAGGGGTTGTCTCATCCCAAAAGCTGGGAGATGCTGCCCAGTTCATCTTCTGTTTTACTATTTTCAGCACCCCAAAAGGTTGCAGTAGGTTAACAAATAGCAGATATAGAAACTTAATGAATGGATATGCAACTGTATTCTGGTCCCTGATTAGCTATCTGGAGGGCAGGTCTTGCTAATTAAAGCTCATCCTATTAGTCCAATGCTTTTCTAATTAGAAGCCCATTGAAAACCATCACAGGAGCTACTTCAGGGCCTTCAACAGCGCCCTAAAACCCAACAGACAGGGCCGTGCTTCCACGCTGCTCCTCACACATCTGGCTGGGAGACGAACAAACACTTCTTCATTGCCAAAGATGACAAAAAGCAATACACACAACACACACCGCGTACCGGGCCGTGACAAGCGCTACGCACAGTCGTGGTTATTGGTAGTTACACAACACCACTGCAGCGAGCAGGAAGCCACAAGTTGTAACACTGCTTGGGGGGGATTTAAAAAAAAAAAAGAAGAAGAAAATACAATTACTCCAGTAGAAATAAGGGGTGAACAGGAGAAGTAGGGGGAGGATCCTCCAGGCACCGGCGCTGCACCAGATCCTGGCTGGCACACAAGGCATCCTTGCTCGGCACAGAGGGAGCCTGCACTCGGCAAAGCTTTTCCCCACAAAGAGGAACCCGGTTACGGGAATGGGTTCAGCAGCCAGCTCATGTCAGTGCTCTCCCTGCTCTGGGGGAGTTCAGCAGGGACCGCTCCTTCCGACACACTCCGGACACGGGAAGCCTGAGCCACCGAGTCGGGTTTCTGAGGCTGTGGCCAGCCTCCGTTTGTAATGAACTGTAGCATTAAACTCCCATAGTGCTCGTGTCATGGGACTAAAATAGTTTTCATCTTGTGAGGACACCAGAAGAGCAATTTAACCGCTTCAGTGCCGCAGGACACCGGCAGCGCAGGGCCAGGGCCACCTCTGGCGCTGACCCACATTCATCGTGTGGAAGTTTCCACTGAAGCCCTACAGACCGCTGCTGACTGGCTGCCCGGGGAAGGCAGCAGGCAGGAGCCACAGCCCCAGACCCCTTTCCAGCTTCCATGCTCTGTCCCTCCGCAGCATAGCCTCCTCCTGCACTGGGGAGATGGGCCATTTGCTTTCGCAGCGCACGCTGATACAGAAAAAAGGTTAAATAACCTTTAAGAAAATATTTTGAAGGATTAATTTTTAAAGCATCTGTTCAAGGAACCTCCTGGCAAGCCAGTAAATAGTTAATACTCAGAAGTGAAACTCTGTCCAAGCAGCAGCTCTGACATCTGACAGCACTTCCATCCCAAGAAGTCACAGCAGAAGAGGAGTGCACAGTCAGATGCCCAAGCCGCAGGTACTTGGTGCACGGTGGGGGTCTGCCAGCACCGGAGTCATCACACCCCCAGTCCTGCAGGTCCTGCTTCAGCTCCCCCACTGCTCCAGAAAATGAAGCCTCAAGCACCGCCCCGCGATTCCTCATGCACGTGGGAAGCTCCATTTGAAGGGAACTGCGATTTCCCCTCAGAGCCCATTCTGTCACCCATGAAGCCTGTTTTCCTCTGTGGAATGATGACGGATGCTGTAGATCAGAATATAAGGGACTGCACTTTTAGCAACTTTACTGAAGCCCATCAACACTATCTAGAAAAACTATGATCCAGTAAAGTTCAAGAGATTTAGCCTGCTAAACTGCGCTTTAAAGGCATCACGTTTTCACAGTGAGACAGGCTACGGATTCTGTGAGATGAAGGCACAGAAACTGACACACAGGGACCAGAGTTTAGCACTCCAGCCTGTATGTACCTCCGCAAACAACTGAGATGAGGAAACTTTGGTACCTTCGGGAAGGCTGGTCAGCAGGACTCACGTTTGGATTCAAATACTGACATGGGGCTAGCTCCTGTCCCACGTGCTCAGGCTTCGCCTCCATCAACATTTCTGAATACAAGAGCTAAGTCTAAGTCTTTGTTGCTCTAGAAGAACTCGAACTATCAAACTGGGGTTTTTAAGCACTGAAGTATCAGTTGAAAGCTCCAAAAGCAGATCCCTCCCTGCATACATGTCAACAGAATTCTAGGAAGAGCCATCAGGCAGGCGTAAGAGTCACAATGCACATTTCAATACGGTGTAAGGAGCCCTCACGGAGCGGAAGAACACTTCTCTGGCTTTTTATCACTGTGCTGATCCATTCCATACCTGGCATAGGTTGGTATTTATCCAAATATTCAAGCACTGCATTTTAAACTTTGTGTGCCTAAAGATGCAGGGGAAAGCTCCTAAACACCCTGCACAGTCGCTCTTCCGCTCAGCCTCTCTACCGCAAAATGCCACCTTGCAGGAAGAAAAAGGATAAAAAGAAGAAAAAAGCTCCTTTCAGATGCTCATTAACAGCATCTCTCCCATTTATTGTGCTCAAGTCAGATTGCAAATAAAACCTGTTACAAATTAAGAGTCTCTCCCACTCCTGAATTCCTGGGCCGGATAAACCGCAGGACTCCTCTCCCAGAGCATCAACAGCATTTACAGCCACAGCCCTGGATCAAGGCCAGTGTTCGGGGCAGGGAAACCCTTGGGGTAAGTGGGTCTGCAGCCGGGGACCCCGCGCTGCGCCAGCCAGCGAGGGCATCGCTTGAGACAGCGGCACAGTCAGACACAGAAGCTACTCGCTGGAGGTGGCTGTTCTTTAAGCACATCACCCCAGTGCATCCTTCTCTTGGAGAATGCTTATTTCCCAGCGTTTATTGTCTACTGGGTGGATACCAGGGGGTGCCAAAAGGGTGCCAAATCCTATGGAAGTGCACGTCGGCCTTCGAGGAGAGGCCCTGCCTTTACTTCTGGACCTGAGAGTGCATGATCCACTCATCACGCTGGCTGCACCGCTCTCCATACAGAGCTTGCAGTGATTTAGCTGAGCCAGAGTTGGGCTTTACTCTGCACTCTCAAACCCTGCCACTCACATCACCAATGTGCAGGGAAATGGGAAATCTAAGGGTTGAGTTTCCTTCAGAAAATCCACACCAAACCTCCTGCAAATCTCTTGCTGTCAAAACTTACTGTTTTGAGACCAAAGTGCAGGTGCATTTGACTTCTCCCATTCATAAGTCTGGAGTATCTCAGTGGTAATTACATTACCAAGCTCCTTCCTCCCTCCCCAACCACCTACCCCCCTTTTTACTGAGATTAGCCGGAATTCAGTTAAGTCTGGATACCTGGAAGATGCACAGATAGAGAGGTTCCAATAATGCGGTTCAGAAAGAAAAAGCAACACTAATGGCAATTTCTTTTCTCCTAGGAAGCCTCGCTACTCACAGCCTTGCAAATCTGCCTGTCAGTACCCAGCTGCTGCTGCCCCGGTCAGCAGCTCCCAGCACCAAAGCAGCAGCAGTTTATGGATGCTGCATGGAAAGCACAACATGGGCCAGCCCTGAGCAGAGTCCCAAAGCCAGCACAAAACAGAGTGCATGTCCCTGGGGGTGGTTCGGAACATCAGGCAGGCTCAAAATACCCCGATGGCGATTTGGTCGGCTACTCATGAATAGAAACACCCAGGGCTGCGGCACTCCGGGCTCCAGCAGACACACATGTGCCCCTTGCCTTGCCCTCAATGCAATCCATGCCTTCCGATCAGGGCAGGTTCCCCAGCACATCTCTGGAAATCAATTCATTCCCCAAGCAGTCTGCAGGAAACCACTCCAAGACACTTCAGCTTCATAAAATTAAGAGCAGTACGTTACCAAACGAGCTACAAGAGCTGATTATTTCTCGATAAAGTTAAGCTTGGAGCAGCCCTGTGGGTAGAGCAGCGCTGTTTCACTCTGGTTTTGAGACGTACTGCCTTGTACAGAAGCATCTATGCAACGTCATGCTCTCACCGGAAGGAACAGAGGTACGATAAGGAATTTGGGAAGCCCATGAGCCAAACAGAGAAAATGATGATTTTGGTCATTAATTCAGTTTCAACTTCTAAGTCAGAGAAAGGATGAAACCACCAGTTATGTCGCTGCGCTGGAGCCAGGTCCAAGCAGTTTCATACCTCTGTTTCACACCTACCCAAGTTAATCTTTGCAATTACTGTATGGGTAGCCCTGACTCATTAAATCTCAATCATTGCAAGAGGCTGACTCGCAGGGAACACAAAAAGCACCCAGCAAGTCAGGGGCAGCAGCCATGAACAAAGCTGTGCCCATTTCGAGAAGAGGAACTGTAACATCTACTGCAAAGCAAAGGGAGAGAACACCAAGAGCTAAAAATAGAGTAAAGGGTTTTGGTTTGGGGGCTCTTTGGTTTTTACACAGCACAGTTCAAACTGTTACTCTGTATTTACGGCCAGTTACACTGATCCTCACCCAAAGCCAAGACCTCCTGGATCCACAGGGTGAGCACGAACGGCTCCTGTCACTGAACTATTTGTCATCCCCATCAATCTGGACCAACAATTCCAAGGCTGCAGGACAGGCACACTCTGCGTTTCCTTCAAGACAGCTGAGCCTGCGCAGCCATCCTCCATCCACACCGAGAGCGGGCGATAAACGGGCTTCAATCAAAGCCCAATCTCATGGCCTGATGGTGCAGCCTCTCTGGATTGCTGTACAAACACGTTTGTTTGAGAACTGGAATCACTATTGTCTGTTTTCAGATGTAGAACGTGTTTCTGACAGAGGAAGGGGGTGTCTCTCTTCTATGCAAAGAAGCAGCATTATGAAATGCATTTGCAGAACTGTTTGGCAGAATATTAAACAGGGGAAGAGGGATGTGAGCATGGATTTATCACCTCCTTCGCCCAGCAAGCCCAAGGAAGGTGACTGGGAAGCTCTGGATCTCTCATTAGGAGAGATGGAGACTGAGACCATTGGCAAGGTTCCATTTCTTTTTTAATCTTTGCTTTGGCTTTTTTTGCAGGTGGCAAAATCTGTTCTTTCATCACTGATGAAGATGTGCTTTCTGCAGGCATCACGTTTGCTCTGGAACGCTGTGTCTGGGGTTTGCTTCCACCTGCTTCACCGATGCTCACTGCTGCAATGAAGCTTTGCTGTGCTCTGCAGGACTGAGCACCAGTGACTTTAACTGGACAACCTGGCATCACCTGAAATATAACTCAATTCCTACCAAATAATTTGTTTTGTCCCTACCTGGCTTCATCACAAGTCACTGGAAACACCATAGTAACCTTCCCCCCCTCCCCTTTTAAAAAAATTTTTTTTTAGGGGTGATGGTGGTGGTGTTCCATCTTCCACTAATGACATGTTCTTACTCTCAGTTGTAGGAGTCCATTAATAACCCGTAAGTCAGTAATTTCACAGCAGCAATTTTAGTTTCCCCAACTATATTATTTAAAAACCCAACCGAGGGTGTGTGTGGAGAGTGACACCGTTCAGAAACCCAAATAAGGGAGTGAAATGGCAGCCTGGCAGGGGGCCAGCCGCCACACCTATTTACAGGGGAAGCTGAGCACAGCCACCATCATTAATTAATTCAGAATCCTGGGCACACAAAACTCAATCTGGGTGCAAACGGCATCCCCCAGAGACCACAGGGGAGCACCGTGCTGAGCATCACCAGCCACGCTGGCAGCAGCCGTGGCTGTGTTAAGCCCAGGAGGGCTCAGGGCTGATGCTCAGGTTCGGAGGGGAAAGGAAGCAAAAGTCATTATCACCCATGGGATCAAGGGGGGCTTTTTAACCTCGAGCGCGCCCAACTGCTGGTAACAGACCTGTAAGGGTCCCTCCACTCAGAGCAAGCAAACGGATACCCAAGATGAGCAAGACAAAGTTTAGAGCCTCAGTTACTCCAGCAGCTTTATCTACAGCAACACCCAGCTTCCACAAGCCGTGAGGGCATTCTGGGTCAAAAACAACCCCTGGTGTTACCATTGCACCGATCGACGTTTTGCAAAGGAGACCTTCTTATCCAGCTTGTGTATCTAAATGTCCTGAGGGATCAATAACATGCGCAATATTAAAATCACTCCTATTTAATTACTTCTATAGTCTTCATCATCATCCTCAGGCACCTCAGAGAAACAAGTTACCAATCAGGCCTTAACCGACCAGGTCCACACGAGTTTGTTCCTCAAGCCGCTTCGATCACCTCAGAGTGCTGGCTGCTCATTAAACCATCGCTGTCATGGTTAAGGTCAGGTTTTGGTCCAGCTAAAGGAATTAAAACGCCGCTCTGTGGGTGCCTCTGCTAAAGGAAGGAGCAAAAGCAGAGGTATCTTAAATACCCTCAGCAGCAGCTCATGGACTAAAGGCTGGAGGTGACTCGTGGGTGCACTCTGCCTCCCAGATCCCAGCTGTCCCACAGTGCGGGCAGGAGAACGATCACAGCCTCACAGTACTTATCTGAGATGTCAAGAACAAAGTTTACCTCCTCCAGAGTAAGAATTGTAGTGCTCCTCCTGCTGCAGCGTACTTTACATACGTGCCATGCACCAGACCTTCCTGATCAACTTTCCTTCCTTACTGACTATTCATACACTTCCCCACAAACAGCACTTGCACAACACATTAACGTATATTGTAATGCATAATTGATGTGATGATCAGGACTTTCTCTGGATGATCCTCCTGCTCCATCCTGCCAGTGTAGCAGCAACAGTCCAGACACATTGGCCATCCTTCACGAGCTGTGAGACACCAACTTACTGCTAGCCTTAACTGTAAGGGCTACCTGCTGTCCTGGGGCATAACTTTAATGAAATTAAGAATTATTATGCTTTGCCACCCCGGATTAGTCTTGAGCTGAGCTTCTGAAAGTTACGCAAGGAATACGCTTCAGGTTTTAAGGAGAATGTCATCTCCTCATAGGGATCTTTCAGCAAGGGCTATGCCACGAGCCACAGCACTCTTGTGGTAGTAGAAAATGATGCAGCCCACAGAACAGCCCCAGCATCCAAGAGCACAACCCACAGATGAAGCGAAGCCTCACTGGACACCCTCCCAAAGCAAGCAGCTTTACTGTGCGACAAGGTCCTTCCACTCCTCAAACAACTGGTCACTTCCAACCACTACATCTCACTAAGCCTTAAAAAGGAGCCAGCAGAAAGCAAAATTCAAAGTCCATATTCAACAGGATCCACAGAGCGTTAACACCAGCACCCTGCCTGCAATGAGCACATGTGCAACTTCACTATTTAACAAGGAAAGCCCAAAAACTTTAGATTCCTGTTGTGTAGGGATAGCACCAGGCATCTCAGCATGCTTGTACGCACCGCGACGCCAGGGACACATGCTCAGCTGCAATACCCAGTTCTGCTGGGGACGGGATTTTCTCAGATCCTATTAAATATGAATGCCTGCAGTTTACTTCCTCTAATTCTCACAAGCATTTCAAAGCTCCTGGTCACATGGCTCCACCAGAAAACGAACACGCTGGGCAGAGCCAACCGGCTGGGGCGAGGAAGTTGCTCCCACTTACAGCAATAGGTAAATCAGCTTTAGTGTGAAATCTAACAAGTCCATTTTCTGACTCACTTTGGTACCTGGCAAGTCTTCAGCATTTGTAGAACAAACCAGAGGAAGATAAAAGCTGCTGCTGGCCCTCTTCAGCAACATTTCCCCCACGAAACAGTCATAGAAGGGACTCTGATGCTGCGACAAGGCCTCAACAGCATCCCACACTGGTGCTGAGCTCTGTTTGGTCCAGCCACGCTCTGGGCACTTACAAAACTGTTGTAAGGAAACCTGCTGCCACGTGAACTCATCGCTGCTTAAGAATTTTCACTGATGGGGTGCAAAAATAAGAAAGTATCATAGAGCCTCACTTACTATTAAGTGTTTTAGAGACCATTTCAGGTATCTGACTCCTTAAATATCCATTTATATTTGACTGAAGATACTGCAAGTGGGGAGGGAGGGGGAGGAACAGTGTTTACTTCATGTCAGGGCTTATCTCCTGCCTTGTGGGAGTGCTCTTTTATAGGCTTCATGGGTTTTGTTGGATCCCTCCAGCTCCCATCAACACCACCGGAGCAAGGGCAACAAGCAGCACGTATTGTCTGGATGGCTGGAATGGTGTCAGGCTGCCTCTGGACTCGGCATCTGCGCCGCCTGGGCTACCGGGGTCCAGTGAGATTTAGGTCTGGCTTTTCATTTGGTTCTGGTCATGTTTATACAGGAATAAGCCCAAGTCAGAAGGTGACGCATGAGACACGCAAAGCAGAAGACGAAGCGCTCACACACTGATCCCTTTCATGCTGCAGCAGAGTTCACTACAGGGCACTGCGAATTAGCAGGGAAACGGTGTTCGAGTTATTAGTCACCTCATCATTGTTACAGGAATTGGAGACCAACTCTTCTTCCAAACATGGCAGGGGTATAAAGCCTTTCCAGCAAAGCTCACCTGCAATACCAAACTCAAACACCCCTGAGAAGGCACGTCACAGCCAAGCTACCTCACCCGGAGGGTCACTGAAAAAAGTCACAGAAACTCCTTTACTCTTGCAAAAATGGTGTTTGGTTGGCTGTTCTTTTGGGAGAGAAGGGAAGAGAGGAGGAAACAAAGTAGGAGAATGAAGAGAGGTTGAAATGCTTAATGCAACACAAAGATAAACCCCAGAACTTAACAGGAATAAATACAAACAGAATAGACTGAGGCAAACTCACATGTGTTAAACAGCTCTGAGACCTGAACAGGACCAGGAGCCCTGCAGTGCTTTCAGACTCCCCATCACTCCCATCATACAGACCACTCGATATATTCTGCTCAATTTGAGCAGCACCTGATGGAGCCGCAGCAGACTTCTAACCGGGAAAGGACCCTCCACCAGGTCTGGGTCAGCAGATGGGTTTGTTCTGTGCCCAAACCAGAAGTCGGAGGGAGGACCTGAGGAGTCCAGTGGATGCCCAAGGGCTCTCCAGGGACAAACACCCAGCATCAGCACCTCGGAGCGATGCTGGATCCAACGGCTGTGGCCAGGCACTGACCCGCTGCCAGCCAGTGCTGTCCTGTGCTCACACCACAGCACCCAACGTGACAAACCCCGCTGATCATCAAGACAAGGAGGAGAGAAAGGGGCACTGCCACACCTGCACGTAGCAATGGTGTCCCACTCCCAGGTAGGAACACATCAAACGTGGGCAAAACTTTCTTACTGAACCCTGATTTTCCCACACAGCCCAAAGGGCCCCATAAAATTCCTCTTCTCCCCCTCTTCCCTCAACGAGTGCTCATGGAGCAAGAACGATGCCGGCGCTTTCCAGGCTGGCTCGCACTAGGAGGAGAGCAGCATAGCGGACAACAGGTTAAAGAGCCCCAGCACAACGAGGCAGCTCGGTAATTAAGAGGCAGGGAAGCCGTATGGGAGAATCCCTCCCTGCCCTGTGTAGCCAGTCTCCAGAGGTGATGCCAAACAGGTCACAGGGATGCTGACAGGTCAACACCGGCTGTTTCCTGATGCCCCGCTGCAGCGTCCCAGGGCCTGACATGCCAAGAACACAATTAGAGGCAGTGAGAGCCAGAAACACCGGTACCTTCAGCATCTGGGAAGGCAGAGAAGCACTGAACAGCAAAAAGCTGACGTAGGAAACTACACATTAATAAACCTTAACCTTTGTTCTGTCCTGGTCCTACAGTGCTTCCTTCGGGCAATTCTCCCTCCTCCTCCCCACCCAAAAATGGACATGCAGTTCATGGAAGTTCACTGAGGTGCACAGGGCGTTCAGACTCAGCAGTGCCAAGCAGACACTCATTTCTTTCGTGGTATTTTCTAACCTCAGGAATTCCAGGTGATGCGTAAGAAATCAAACATACTCAATGCATGTCCAGATCCTCAGGTGAAGGAATGTCACAGAAACACCAGGACAAGGGGAAGAGGGCTAGAAAAGCCTCAATAAAAAAGTTCCCAGGCAAGTCTTTAAGCCAATCAATCACAATATGAATGCATAAATAAGCAGGATTGTCTATATATAGAGTGCCAAACTCCAGCTTGTGAGTTTTAAGGGCACAAATCTAAAACAAGCAGCACGGGAGGCACTGGGAGAGCATGGACAGCCTGACAAAGCCATGAAGAACAGACTTTTCAAAGAACACAGATGAAAGGCTGCCCTGGACTTTCCTCGTCCATCAGTGGCTTGTTCTTAACTTGTCTAGTGCCAGGAGAGGAGGGAAGAGTGCTCGCATGCCATTCCCCCCCCAAGGAAATATGCTAACGACATTGCACTTCACATACTACAGACCATGTGCTGCGATACCTCACACATAAATAGCCTTACACAAAAGCAAACGTTACTTCCCCAAGTCTAAAAATAAGCCTACCATATTTTCAGATGCCAGAGTCTCCAGGAACATTTGGAGGGGGGGAAAAACCCTCCTCCTCCCCCCAAACCATCACACAATTCTACGTTACTTAGACGACTATTCAAAAAGATGAAAGTTGGGAGAAGTGCCTGGAGCAGGGCTGTTCTAAGAGGAGGAGTAAGAAAACCTCCACATGACAGTTCATTTTCCTTTTTATTTTGTAACAAGAGCTCAGCACACGTACTTTAATTCGAGGGGGGAGTGCGTGCACTGTGTGTTTTCTTAGCAGCTTTTTTGTTGTGACCTACGTGAGCAGGACCTACGTGCAGGGTAAAACCTGCACACAAACACCATGGCACGTGTGAACTCCGTATGGAGCACACAACCTTCTACCTCCCGAGTCACAAGGGAAGCACCATGTTCTGTGAGGCACACACACACAGTAAGCCCACTGCTACTCCTCTGAGCACAGCTGTGAGAAGCCAAAGCATTAAAGGTTGCTGAAGCCTGGGGAAAAGCTCAGGGTTCAAACGTGTGTTGTCTCAAAAAAGAAAGTTCTGATGCTCAAAGATGTGATTTTTAAACATGTAAGTGCATTTAATATCTACTATCAGCAAGGAACATCTAGATACTGCACCTAGAAGTTTGTGGTTCAAAACGTAGCGAAAACGATCTAAATTTAGTCAGTAAAAGAGCATTTTCCACTCAGAAGTTGCAGGCAGAGTGAGTGCTCCACCAAAGCAGCAAACCTGAGCTCTGCTGACCATGACAGCACCCTGTCAAGTCTGTTCTTCCCAACTTCTTGTTCCAGATACAGTGACTTCGGGTTGGTCAGCAGCCGGCCAGGGACCTGACAACGCAGACACCACTTCGAGGGGTACCACTGAGAACATTAAGGCATCTCAAACCTGGCTTCATCACACCCGAATCAATTTCAGACTTCGGTTTTACCACACTTCCAGCACTATCCAAAAGATGTCAGAAGTCAACCTCCTTTAGTTCTAGCCCAAGCACCTTTCCTCCTCCTTCCCTAAAAAGCAGCATAGAAGTGATGCGATAAGAAATGAAGAGTGCTTGTAGCCCATACGTGGTAACAACGAGCACACCCAGAAATAGAAGTGTAAGACCGTAAGACAGTAAGCCCAGGGTTCCTTCCACAATTACAGTTCCCTTGACAGCAAAGGGATAATTCCAGTGCAAACCTGAGGCTGGGCAGAGAGGTCCCCAAAAAGGGACAAACATTGTACCTACGTACACGTGCCCCGCTCCAGCCAAAAAAAAGGTAGATACAAATCCTTCACCTCGCCTTCCCTGAGCCTCACAAACATCACACACCACACCAGCGCTGTCTGAATAGGAACCAATGAGCTTAATCAGCTCCACATATGACTACTGGCCTGTAATTACAACAGAAAAAGTCGTCACGCAGCTATATTAAGTTACAGTATTAGCATACTGACACTGCATCATATGCCAACAGTGTTGCATCATCACCCATTGATGTAACCTCATGACTGTGTAACGCTGTTAGGGATGGTATTAGCTACTCCTCTGTGCTTCCACCTCTGGGGAAAGAGAAATCCCTTTGGCTGCCTGCATCCTGTGTCAGGGCTGGGTACGGAGTGGCCAGAGACATGACCCTCCCTCTTCCAGTGAGGTGGTTTTCACTTCGAGCACAGAACCTGGTTCTCTTCACGCTCACACAGCTCACCCAGAGCATGCACACAAGGAACAGACTTGCTCTTTTTCTAAGTGAAAGTCGGAAGAGCATCAGCTGTTGCTGACCCACAGACAACAGGTAAAGGGGAGAGCTTTTACGGCCTCGGCGTCAGGAATCAAGCTGTGCAGCCCTCGCTGCTTTCAAAACCAGATAGTTACGGGGAGAAAAAGCCAACTGCACAGTTCCCAGCCCTGAAACCAGCGTATTTCACGATCCTATCTGAGATACTGAACCACAGAGTCACACTGCCTCTGGGATAGCACACCCCCCTTTTTTTTTGTCCAGAGCCTGACAATCCAGATGCACCTAAAGCTACTCCAGCAGCGAGTAATGGAGCGTAATGTACAGGAATACACCGTTCCATAGACGTCACCATTGCAGATGGATGGGCGTGTGTGTGGGGAGGGAGGGTAACATGCCCCTGACAATCAGCTGTCCCTGCCACATGTACAGCACAGTCCCTGCTTACAGCATTGGGGGGGGCTATCAGCCTCCCTGCAGCCCCCACGCTGTTGGGCATCAGTTCGGCATCACTGCCGCATCCCAGCAGGTACCATCCCAGGGTTTGGTGGCACTGCCTCTTGTCACCAGAGCCAGGCCTGCAGGACACTTGTGCCTGGCAGTGCAATGCCCCAGAGACCACCACAGAGTTCACTAGCATAAAAAGCTACCCACGTGCTACACATCCCTTTATCTCTTACTTTCCTCTGCCGCCTCCTGCCTCTGGTCCCCTAGCGCCTCATCCTCTCCGCTAACAGAGCATCTCCTACAATCCTGCTTCTTCCCTCTCCGCATCTCCTTCCACTCAAGACATCAGTCAATAGTTTGTCTGGAAGAAAGCAGGGTTTCGTTTCTCTTCTCCCGCTGATGTACGGCAGCTTCCAGCCTACTGGCATGTCTCCTATTCCCAAAGGCCCCTCTTCGTTTCACTTCCTGTGTGACTGCCTCTACAAGCAGCTCCGCTACCTCTGCTTCCAGCTGCCTTCGCAGGCGGGCAGGCAAGGGAGAAACATGAAAGTCAAACCCCTGCAAAAGGGGGATGAGGGGAGTGCCTGCCAATTAGTGCTCTCTGACAATCGCTGCTGCATCCATCGGCTTCAGCACATCTGTCCCAGGGAAGGAGGTTTTACTGCACAAAGTACAAAAACTGGAGAGCGTGGGGCAGTCAGAAAAAAAAAAAAGACAAGTGAAAGTAAAACTTAAGACATATAGGGAGTGTAACATAACTAAACAAAAAACAAACCCGAGGGGGTAAGCAGATGCTTTAGAGAAGTACGGGCATCCCGACCTGCGGGCTTCCCCACCTTGGCTGCTCATAAGCGGGAACCGACGCCAGTTTTCCGTCAGCGAGCCCCGGAGGTTCCCGGACCCCCGGAGCATCCCGTGCTCGGGCAGCGCCGCTTCCACAGGACTATCCCGGCCGGGGCCAAATCCCGCCCGGCCCCTCCCGCAGGCGCCGGGAACCTGCGGTAATGGAGAAGCCGGGGCACCGAGATCTTCGCTCCGATAAGCCCGTTACCGACACGGCCCCCGGGGAGGCGGCGGCCGCGCCCCCCCTCGCTGCGTGGCAGGGGTCGCGGGGCGGGCGCGGCCCGGTGCACCTTGAGCCGCAGGAAGGGCGGGCGGGGACTCTTATTGTGACACGGGCCGCAGCCTGGCCGCCAGCCGGGCCAGTGCCACGGCG
>VZTU01003513.1:0-10379 GCA_013400835.1 Zapornia atra | reverse complement strand
GGGGAGGGAAGGGAGGGAGGTGCCTCGGGCCGGCCCGACGGCGGGACCCCGCTGGCGCGGATTGCTCTCGGGGCCGCTCATCTTTTCTTCCCCGAGTGTCTGCCGGCGCTGAGGAAGGGAACGGATGCCGCGCGCTGCCGCCGCGGCCGCTCGGGCTCCAGCCTGCCCAAGGATGCCGGGCAGAGAGAGCGCCACGGCCGCGGAAGCGAGCCCCGAGCGGATGGCGTGTTCCGCGGCGGCGCGACCGGGGCTGGGAGGCCTTGCTACCGAGCGCGGCCGTGCGGCGGGCGGGCACGGACTCGCCTCGCCTCGGGAGCAGGGCAGCGGGTCTCATAGGGACGGTCTGAGCCCCACAGATGTAGGGGAGACACGCTCTAAGCAGCCAACACCAGATAACAGCTAATTCTCTAATCCCGGAGCCTGGGGCAGCCTGCGTGCCGCTGCCGGTAGCTCCCGAGGAGCGCGAAGCCTGAAATGGTCCGTGAATAACCGCGAAGCCCAACTCGAGCCGCGGCGTGGGGGGAGCAGGGCTCCCGCCACACGGGCCCGCTGCGCCCTGGGGCACGGCACCCTTCCTGGAGCCCTCCTGCTCTCCCCGCAGTCCCCAGATCTCAAGTCCGGCGTGTGAATCACTAGACCAAATTAACAGCTGAAGAAACTGAACTGTTTGGGTTTTGTTATTACCGATCCCTCTCATCTAACACGCTTTTTGAGGGTTCTCCTCCCTCCCTACAAGAACGGAGGTTCTGGCTCTGCAGTCACGTTTCTGACATGTTTTCTGGGCTGAAGGGTGAAGTTGAAAGCAGGAGGGATGTCAGGAGGAGTTAGGGAAGAGAGTTACCCCAAGAGCATACTGCCCTGCCAGACCTGCTGCGCAGATGCTCCTCACCAACGCATTTCCAAGTGCAATATGTAGCTAAAGAGATTTAGAAGCAGAACAATTAGTGATGGGTTGGGGTCACTGTGACGGCAGTGGGGGGAACGACGCGTCCCTCCTGTCCCCTTTCACCAGGCGACTACTGGGGAAAATTCAGCTCTAGCAGTTACAGGTCAGCAGCAAGAAAAACACCAGCACGGCAGAGCTGTGTATTCCTAGAAATACGTACTGTGAAGTAACTTGTTTGCAACAGGTTTATGTACATTGCTGAAGTGAAACTAGTCCTGAGCTGCTTTTCGGAGGAAAGTTCTAGGAGACTGCAATGAATGAGGGGAGAAAACTAATGAAATTAATCTACCTGTATCTGCCAGACTTTGAAAGAGTCGTGATTTGGGCAGGAATTCCCGAGGTACATTAAAGCTTTTGTGGGTTAAAAAGTAAAGCTGATGCTACTCAGGTCAGAACAGGCAAACCAGACACCTGAAACAGTATAAAATACGGTAACTTATCCCTATTTTTAGGAAGAATTTGGCAGCAAGAGAGTATTGCTGAATCATCATTAAAGCCATCCCCTGCCCTGTTTAAAACAGCACCTAAAATCTTCACAGCTGAGTGCCAGTCCACCTTCAAGCCCAATGTGCTCCTTTTTGGGGCTTGGTACCTTCCCATCAAACCCCTGGGCACTACGCAGCACAGGCATCACCGCATTACACCTTCATTAGGGCAGGCAGCATCCTATCGCTAGCATCACTGGATGTTAATGTAAATTAAAAACATCACTTAAATTAAAATCCAATAGTTCAGAATCAGAGAATCCGTTTATGTAAGCAGGCAGCCACGCTTTGCAAATCTCTTCCTTGCTATGAATCAGTAAAGCAACACCAGAGCAGAATTACCTCACCATTTCTCACCCCAGCCTTGATTAAAGCTGCTCCATTAGGAGCAGAGCACTGTGCCCGCATGGTCAGATGGGAGAAGAGAAGCTGGAATTCAGTTTCAACTGAAGCCAGCGCTGTCTTGGGTGTGTCACTAAGGTGACACGTTCAGAGGAGGGCATCAGCTGCGCGGTGCTAATGACACTCCCTGGTGCCATGGTGCCGGGCCGGCTACGCAGGCGTGGGTGGCTCCAGGGGAAGCCATCCCCTTCGGCCTCCCCAGCCCGGCCACAGCAGTCACGCGCTTCGCTTCTATCAGCCTTTGCCATGTTTATAAAGATCCAACCCAGCCTCCAGTACTTGCTTGTGTGTGATTTTCATTTGAGAATCAACCCGGGAAACGGCACAAATAGTATTTCTGATAACTGGAACGGGTGTTACAGAGCCCAGGTTCTGCTGTAAAGCTGAAAGCTCATCACAGATGCAAAACCTTGCTGGAGCTGCAAAGTCCAGCTATTAAGTTGTTCTTCCCGCACTCCAAATACAAAGTCCATAGATGATATGGATCAAATATTTCATCCTTCCTGTATATTTCAAGACTGCACTCTCCATAAAAACACCGCCCGACATCACATGCATTAGGAAGTGAATTTTGTTGCAACAACAGCAGAAATCGGTGTTGGGATACAGACAAAAGCCCCAACAACCCAAGCACAATTCACGGGTGTCCCTGAAGGAAGGCTGAAAGATGAGATTAAGCCTTTTCTCAATGCACATCAGAATGTAGGTCAAAGAAGAACAAGAAAAGCTCAAGCCACATCTGTTAGACTTGGTCATCTCCCTGCAACCACCGGCAGCTGTAAGACGCATGGGAACATGCTAATATTGGCATACTGAACAGGCTGAGCAAGTTCTGAGCTCAGCAGCCGATACGTGTTCTAGTGAAGGTAGAGAACACATCCCTGAAGTCATGATGGTCACGGGACCACGAAACGAGCGGCACGGATGTTTCTGAGAGCTGCCTGGCATCGGTGTATCTCTGCATTCACCTCATTTCCACCTCTCACAAGAAAAACCAGGGGCTACAGTGTCGACCTCGAGTCTGACCCTGGGACAAGGCAGGCTGCGAGCAAACCCCAGCACCTTGCAAAAGACATGTTCTGTTTTTTTAAATCTTTTACATCACAGGCTAGAAGTTTGTAATTAACAGACTGCATCCTTAAATAGTTAAAGGGGCAGGAGGGAAGGATCAACTGTAAGCCTGCTCCAACAGTGGTAGAAATCACAGGAGTACAGTTTTAAGATGGCTTATGCTAAGAATGAAAGGAATTCCATAGACTGGAGACCAAGAGATGGTCCTTCACTTACTCTTGTGCTGAAACTGCTTTGCTGACAGTTGCAGCCCTCACCAGCTGCTCGATACAGAATTTCTGGTTAGTGGTTCAGAATAGGGTGACCTGGTAAACTGGTGCTTTCTGACAAGAAGAATCTGAGGCACTTCAGGGTCACTACATCATCTCACCTCCTGGGAGCAACACTTGAATGCGAAACTTCTTCTGCAGCAAAGCAGGACGTAGGACTGGAAGGAGTCAGAATTCCATGATCTAAGCAGTGGTGTGAGCGGCCCTAAATAGAAATGGAAATTAATCTTTCTGGAACTGAAGGAAACAGAAGATCAGTAAGTTAGTGAGGAGATGGGGAAAGAGCGGACGAATGCAAATATGGCTTGGCGCAGGACGGTGCCTTCAGGTGATATTATCTGACCCCATCTCTAACAAGCACTTCTATGGTTGGAAGAGGATATATGAGGAGCTTTGCTCCAACTGAACCAGCGCTTCATGGACTATCGATTTTGCTCAGAAGTGGGAGAGAACAAAGTTCACCCAGCACTGCTGTTATTTAAAGATCTGCCAAAGAACATCCCAGCCTCCCGAAAACTGGTCCACCACTGACTGTCTCAGATCAGTTCTTGTGATCTGCAACTTGGGACGCCGGTGTTTTGCTGGCAAACAGTGAGTCAGACCCACGGAGCCATTACTCCAGGGAACGGCTATGAACAAGCACCTCTTGCTTGTTTACTGATCACTGCCACGTGACCCTGATTAAAAAAATTAACTAGTTGCAGAAAGCTCTGTAGAGTTCCCTATAATTTAACTTTTTGTAAGTTTTAACGGCCATAAACAGTCCTATGAGAAGCAGGAACTCAAATTGGTGGGTGAGCACCTACAAAGGGATCTCGGCTTCCTTCCTGCTGATTGTACCCATCACTGAATATTCCCAAGGATCTTTTTCATTTGGACCTGCCTGCTGATTTTTAAGCATCTCATCTGCAGCCCACAAGCAGGATACACCAAACGGAGACCCGGAGCCCTCAAGAACCCCACTGGTTTTATCATTCTGTGTGGGAGGCAGGACTGAGGGGCTGTTCTCAGGAACCACACCAAGGATTGAGATTTGGAAAGCTGTGCTGTTCACCTGAGCTGCAAACGTTCAGGTCATCAAACGTAATACTGGAAGGGTTCAGAAGTATTTTCACATAGGATTTGCATTTATCCACCAACTGGAAATTGCCAGAGGTAGCTGTTACTGACTCCAGGTTGTCATTGTTTTATATATATATCTCGCTATTAATCAGATTTGAACAAACCTCCCAGTCAGTGTTTACCAGTTGGCAAACTGGACACAGAAAAGCCTGATTCAGGATTTGTTTTTACAGTTCAGACCCTGCAAACTAAGGGCTTCAGAGCGCGTAGGGAATGTCTTTTACAAGGTAAACAGGTTCATAGCTGCAGCCCGAGGAACTCCACCTAAATTCCACAGATGTATTTGAGCAATTCCCAGTAGTTCTCTCAATCCAGCATCAGACTAGATTCCTAACGGAGATTAATGCTCGCACAATCAGATATCTGTCTGTATGGATGCCATGACATCGACAGTTCTCTCTGTGGTTTAACAGACGGGTGCTGGCTAAAGATCATTAAGGATGGGTAACAGGAATAAAGAGTTGATGGAACGCATTAATTGTAAGTTCTGCCTATGCAAGACCTCCTTTTTCTTGGATGAAAATAGATACAAGATCCTCCGAAACAGTCACGTTCCTCTCACTTTAGAGTTCTCTGAATACACAATCACGCTCTCCCTGTTGCTAAAACCCACCCTGTGTATGAACACACAGCCTGGCTGTGTATAAAATCATCTTTTAACTGAATGAGCCTTTTTTTTTTCCCCCTCCCTAAAAACAAAGCCCTTCCTACCCCCAAGAGTGGCACTACTGGTTGGCTACAGACAAAAGCATTGAGTGAGGCTGGTCACCATGAGCAGTTAGATTTCAGTCTGTAGTTAACCTTTGCACACCAGTAATCTCCAGGACCAAAATCAAGGAGGGAGCGAGGCAGGGAACTGAAATCAAACGTGGAAATCTTGCAACACGGATGAAATGAACTTAGCACGATCCTGGTTTAAAAGTGACTGCAATAAAAGGTAGATAAAGAGCAAAAAGTAGGAACTTTGAGCAAAACACATGCAGAATACTGTCCACTCAAATGGAGCGTTTTCCTGAGGGCTGTGAAAGGGACCACCCAGCTGATCCTGGTTCCTCAAGGCACTCACCCAGGGATCAGCACTGCATCCACACAACTGTGCTTTGCTACAACATCATCTCCTTAGCTGTAATTACATTTATTTTTTCTCACATCAAGCCCGAGCAAGCAAGTTATCTGCACCTCTCAAACAGCTTTAAAACTTCTACAGGTGAATAAAAGTTTGACAGTTCAACACGACCCAAGTCTGCTGTAACTCACACTGTCACAAGATGAATACTCCCAGTCCCTTGTTACCTGTAACTCTGAAGGACCTGGCTATGTGTTTGTAAGGTGCCAGCACAGCCTTGCCATGGAGTTACACTACCAGCAATGACAGGCGCACTGATGTAAAGCCAGAGGTCTGAGAAAGCTCAGTGAGGTTTTACTGATCCAAATACAGCTGACTAGATGGATTGTTCCTGGAGTACACCACGTACCAAAACTCCTCTGTATTTTCAGGATTATGAGAGTCTTGGACCACGTTTACTATGAGCATTTATTAACATTGTTCCTTCTGGTAATGTTTATTATCAGCACATAAAGAAGCTGTTTTCTCCCCTAACCCCCTGCTCATTCTAACTCTGGGTTATCAAGTTGCCTCTCTTCCCCCGACAGCACTATACTAGGTCAGTTCCATAACCTGCTTTCCTGCTGAAAAGTGAGGCTTATAAATTAGATTCATTTCTAAATTTAGGATTGATGGGATCAGTCATTACTGGTCTTGGTTTTTTTCAGGCAGATTTCAAGGGAAAGGTATTCCTAAAGCAACTACCTCATCTTGCTTAAGAGTTCACAGAACTCCCAAGCTCTACATCGTGGCACGTTCGTTTGCCGAGCCCACCTCTGCAGCACTAGCACAGAGCGTTCACGGCTCGACCAGGACTGGGGTGTTTCTTCTTCCAAAGTAACCTGGATCGGGACAGCACTCGCAGCTCGCGTACGCGATTTCCCCTGGTCTGTATGTTACAAGATGCAGGCTGTTCCATAGGAACAAGGATTGGTTGAGGAAGAAGAGAAGAAGGCTTAATTGTGCCCGTGGGCAGATTTGGGTTAAGCTTCTTTCCAATCTGAAATCTGTCCTGGATGGTGAGTCCAAATGCTCTGCTGAGGAGAGGCAGCGGGGGAAGTCCCTTGCAGCCATCGGCCACTGCTGCCGGTCACGGGCCGCTCCCGGTGCACTGCCCAGAGTCAACTCTGGGATTAAAAACAAGTAAATAAATAAAATCGCTTCTCTGTCACCAAAAGCAGCAGCACCCTTTGTGTTCCTTTGAAGAGAAAGCTGCTCCTTCCTTGCCACCAACAGAGCCTGGCTCTGGGTCTGCAGGGCACAGAGGTATGTGCAACCAGGAGGGAGGAGAGGGTGCCACCGAACCACGGCCCACAGCTCTGATGAGTAATCAGATACTTGTTTAATAACTGCAAAAAAAGGACAGCCCAATTCTTATCATCAGGCTCTCTGGAGATTTGACATCCTTGGCATTGTATCCGAAGAGGAAGGAAATTTCTCACTTCCCTAGCTATTTCAGTTATATAAATCAATTGTTGAAGGATAGTTTAACTGGTCTGCGCAAGGCAGCTGTAGCTGGGCTCAGACAGTCTTTGGAGATACTTATCTATAAATTAAAAACGCAAGGCTTCATAGTTAATCAGAAATTATATTGCATGTACATTGAAAAAAATGGCAAAATCTAATAGCTAGAAAGGAAAATTACTTGATTTTATACTGTCAGTCACGATGCCGAGTCTGTTTGTTCCCAGACTGTGCAGCTGTTCGACCCTTTGCGTCCTTCGGACCCAAAGCCCAGGTGCTGTCACCAAACACCCACCATCCTCAGGACTTCCACGTTCTACCAGCCAGGCAAGCACCTTCAGTCGCATCAACTTAAAAGAACTTACAAGAGACTACCAGTAAGAGCAGAGGATTACAAGATGGAGTTTTCTGGCAAAGAGAAAGCTGCTATGGGCTGCAAGAACAACAATAAAAAGTCAGAAAAACCCTGAAAATACCTCTGGTAGCTCTGTGAGCATAAGGTCGCTGGTTTACTACACCAGGCAACCAAAAAGCCAACAGCGCAGGTGTTGTTTCAGTGCTTCAGCTTGTCACCAAGGCCCCAGTTACTCGCAGCAAGGAACAGATCTGTCCTAAGCCAGGGAAGCTAAAGGGTGAGTCGATGTCATGGCTGATGTAACGAACCTGCTGTAAAATGAAACAGTGAGAGACAGAAACTCCTATACTTCCACATGCCCCTTTCTAGGGAAATGCTGTTTTCCACACTACACAACTAGCATCACTCTCTTACTGTGAAAACCTAGGAATCTATGGATTAAAAGCAGTGACTGGAATGAAAAGACGGGAGGATTCAGTCCCACAACAGCAATCCTTGTCCTCTGTGCTGACTTCCAAGCTTTCCCCTGTCATGCAGATGAAGAACCAGAGAGAGTATTCCTTCCCGTGATTAAGTCAGCGAATTTGGTCACTACTTAGGCAAAAATATTTCCTTTCCTGTTCTGAAAGTAACTTAGGGCATCTCTATACGTAACCAACAAGACAGGTAAGACCGCTGGCCTCTGGAGAGAGCTCTCAGACACTCTTCAGCAGCCAGCCTGCCTGTATCTACACAGTGTGGGAGCTCAGATGCCTCCAGTGCACTAGTAGCTACACTGATAAGCACTCCAAAAACACCCTGGACCCCCCTGCTCCGAAGGAAAGGGAATTAGGCCAGCAAGGGGGTATTCTTACAGTGAGTCTGCTCTCACTGTTCTTTGGCTGCAATATCCATTGATAATTTTGGTTGCACACTGAAATTGTGAAAGGAGATCCTCTGAGTCAGCCCAGAGATGTAGATGAGACTGAACCCCGGTGTTCTGCACCGACCAGCGCACAGACCTGCACTCCTCACACATCCTCCTGAAGAGGGTTTTTCCTAAGCAAGAACACCACAGAGGCATCTCAGACTATGGCAGCACGGCCCGCCGGTCCCGCTCAGCTCCTCCAGTGGAAACATGCACGTCAAGGGATGCTGAGTGGCCCCAAAGTTTTGAAAACTCTTAATTTCTAATTCACAGTTAGAATGAGCAGTAAGAAAGCACCAAGTCCTCGTGCCACAGCATCCGGCTGCTACTAGGAGACACTTTAGGGTTGTCTCTCCTGTTCCCTCAGGAGTGCTGCTAAAAGCACAGCTGCAACCCATCGAACACATCTCGGCTATTAAATCCCCTACACGCCTTTGGGAAACCGTGACAACACACAAGGCAGTTTCTCTGGAGACTCCACAGACTCCCTAAATCCAAGATGAAGGTATCGGACTGGGGGGAGAGCAGCTGATCTCCCTGTGGCCTGAATGGCTCGACTCTTAGGGAGGTAAGAGACATCGTTACACCTAAACCCTGACAGTGGCCTTTGGGTCCTCGCCGCAGCGAGGAGGTTAACGTTCTGCCTCTTATGGGCCATCCTTGAAGCACTCAAGTCTGTCATGATGGAAACCGGATAATTAACTTGGGATGAAAGCTAATTCACATTCTTCAAGTAGCTTTCAGAAGCTAAGTTAGTGTGCTCGTGTACTTCCTTACACCAGATTTTGTTACTTGTAGTCCCCAACCCGTTGCTTACAGCCAGGCTTCTTCCTGCAAGACCCTCTGAAATCACTCGTTGCAACAGGAGATGAAGATGTTTAAAATGAAGCCAACTGGGACGCATGGAACAGCCCACAGCATTTCGCTTGCTCCAGGGAGCAGGAGCCCATTGGTCAGCTGGATTTAGGGACCACTGGCACACAGGTGTAATTTCGGATACCTCTGTGGGGTAACTTCATCTGGTTAACTCCCTGGAAGATTCAGTCACAGTCTGAACAGGGTGCGTGGTCAGGGTCTTGTCAGACATGTCACTAAACTCTCAAGAAAGTCTGCATAAAGTCATCTGTACCACTGAGACTAGAAGAAAAGCTCAACCTACAGCTTAAAAGAAGACTGCCCACTAAAAATACACACTTTCTCTCTTAAAGCTTTGTGCTTGGTACAGTCCTGAAAAATAGGGAAGTATTTCACACAATTCCCTTTACGTTTAATAGTGCTTTGTATTCAGATAGTTCAAATAAATATCTGCACTACCAGTTTTAGGAGTTATTTGAAGGGTCCTGCTCAAATTAAAGCCGAAAGAAAAGCTTTTTCTTCCCTTTTTTTCCCTTGTTTGGAATTTGCTCCTAAAATGCTGTGAAGAGTCAAAATTGTGAAGTTAGTAGCTTCTAAATACTTAAAACTGGCAATGCGCTTTAACCTACAGCAACAGAGCGTACTCAGCTCTTACGTACAGTCCTTATACTCTAACTTTTCACCGCACTTATAGCAAAGACAGGGGGGAAAAAGTGGAAGACAGATAGAAAATTAATAATTAATTAAGATTTTTGAGAAGCCCTCTAGATGCGTTCTGTGAAACATGGCAGATAGCTGGGGGTGAGGAGAAGGTGGTAGACCACAGACAGGATATAACTTTATTTTGAATAGAGCTTGTCTTGCGTACAAACTAAATCCCCCCCCAAAAAGTAGTACAGAGATAAAAAGCTGCCAGGGAAAGAAAAGCGATCGAGGCAAACGCAACAGTGGTGTGTTCAAGCTCATAAAAGTGAGCCTGCTGCTCAATAACCTCCACGCGCCCAGAGACGGGGGTACAAGGACTCCTCTTTGGCATCAGCCCCACAAAACTCCTCCATCTTAAATCCTGTCGGTGAATTCAACCCATCTGGCACTCTCCAGCGAGCAACCAGTTTTTTTGTTCCTGCTGAGCAGGTCCCCTCGGTAAGTGGCCTCACCCTGCCTGCATTCACCCTTTCTTCCCAGGGCCGCCCCATCCAAGCAGACCCTGGGCTTTCTGCCGCCCCGCCAGCAGAACTTTGTCCATTGCTGGAGTGCCACTTTCTCTTGCAGTGGACGTCTTGGCTCCCCCCGCAGCACGCACCACTGAGGCGTCTCTCAGGAGTCCTGGTACCTTCGTTACCAAAGAAAAGCCACCCTCCGATCCTAGCAGCACCCTTCCCTCCCCGTCCGACGGCC
>VZTU01003510.1:162641-206190 GCA_013400835.1 Zapornia atra | reverse complement strand
GCGCGTCCTTCAAACGGTGGGGGCTCTGGGACCCCGCTCCCGTCTGGCGCTGAAGTTTTGAGGCCTCTGCAGGAAAGGCCTCGGTGTGTGAGAGGGATGGGGTGCGGGGGAGTGGTACCCCCGCGCCTCTGTGGGGCAGCATGGCCGGGATGCAGTCGCCTGCCCCCCTCCTCGCCCAGCAGCAGCGGGATGTAGCGTCCGGAGCATCCCGGGATCAGGTTCGCAGCGGAGCAGGCGGCGGCCGTCCCGTCCCGTCCCGTTTGCCGTGTGAAGCGCTGGGGATGGGATGGGAGCAGCTGGGATGGGGCTGAACCCACGCCAAAGCCCTGTGTGTGCCGATTCTGGGGACCCCAGTCTGTGCCTGTCCTTTCTGTGCCCTGGTGCGGGGTGCAGTATATGATGTGAGGCGGTTTTGGGGGGAAAACATCTCCCTTATTTAGGGAGCTTAGTAAGTAATGATTCTTGAGCCAAACTGGCAGCAGGTGAGGCTGATCCACCACTTACACAGATGGAGGAGGAAGGGAGTGCTGGGGGTCAGACATCTGGCATGGAGAGCAGGTGCCTGGCAAAGGGGGATGAAGCTAAAGTGATGAGTGCTTTAGGGTTTCCCCTAGATTTCTCTGAAATTAGTAAAAAAGAGGAAAAGGCTGACAGTGCTGCCTTTCCTGGCTCACCGTGTGCCAGCCGCAGCTACGGCTGCATCCCCGTGATGGCTGGGATGGACGCTGCTGGGGAGATTTTGGAGCCTTGAACCATTCCCTGGAGCTCGTGGGTGAGTGGCTTTTGCCCACAAGTAATAGCAGAGGGATCAGCCTCAGTGTGGGGCGGTGACCATACCCCTCCCCATGCCAGCCAAGGACCCCACTGCAGGTTACTGGGTTAAAGTGGGACCTGATTTATCTGGTTTGTACCCCCTGGGAAAACAGCCCAGGTTAAAATGTGCCTCACCTGTCAGCAAGCGCCATGGCCTTTGGTTTGCCAGGAGTCTCCTGGGTGACTTTGGGGTTTTGACACCCAGGGCTAGTAGGACAGCACGGGTGAGGGGCACAGGCGTCAGGGGCCAGACTTCTCCAACTTCTAATAAACGAGGCAAATGAGTTATCGCTTCCACTCGACAACGTTAAGAAAGCTGCTGCTTTCTCATGGCGATACTGGTCCCCCAGCCGCTGCCTCCAGCGAGCCGGGGATGCTCTTGGCCTTGCAGTGAGGTTTCAGCAGCTTCGCCCCATGTGCTGCCATCCTAAACAAGGTGCAATCCAGGCGCTGGGGCCACTGGAAAGCGATGGGGTCTGTGCCCTGTGTGTCCTTGGGAGCCTTGTGTTGCCTTTCAAGGGCACAGAGAAAGGGTGGCCACCACCTTGCCTGGTCTCAAAGGGCTGACATCCCGTTGGACAAGCTTTTCCTTGAGAAGGGGTCACCCTCCCCAGCCCTAATTCCTCCTGGCAGCCTAGTGCAGTTGGTTATGGGACAACAAAAGAGGACTGTGCCTCCAGGGGAGCAGTAAGAATGCAGATATCTGTGGCATGAAGAAACAAAGGCGATTTACTCCTTGGTATTTCTTGTCAGTACTTCACATCTGTCTCCATTCACCTTCTCCCTTCATTTGGAATTCCCAAGAGCAATAAGGCTTGGGGGGAGGGGGCGGCAATGGGAGCTGGAGGGGCTCTGCGGAGCGACGGGCTGATGCTGGGGCTTTGCAGCTCGGATGCCAGATGCTTTTCCCACCATGTTGTTGACCCACTTTGGGGGGATTTCCTGAGCCACAACCTGGCCTCGGGGAGAGCTTGGCTGCATCCTGCCGGGATGCTTTGCCCTGGCACATCCAGCGCAGGTCTATCCCGTGCCCAGCAGCTGCTTGCACTGGGACGTGTTTCTCTGTGTTCCTGGGGACTTGTGCTCCTCAGGGCTCTGGAACCCATTGTGAAGGAGAGTGGTGGGCATAAATCAGCTGGGAGCTTGGAGACAGGGCAGGCTGCAAGGGAAAGGGAGTGTGGGCCCCTGCTCCCTGCCGCCGGATGGGTCAGGGACTTCCAGTTCATTTATTCTGCCAGGATTCACCCAGCCCTGCTCAGCATGTGTAATGTTTGCTCTGAAAGACTGAGCAGTTATATGGGTGAAAAACATTCTCCTGTCTCAGGAACTGGCAGGAATCCGAGCAGATCTGCAGAAGTATGTTTTCCTCTGTGCTGCTTGTTCTGCTGGGGAACTGGTATAAACTATTCCAGTAGGAAACCTTTTCCTGGAATAAAGTTTTGACTCTGTTCAGAGCATTGTCAGGACAGTTGTACCAGGAATAGGGCTTTGCTGGTAGACATACTGGCACCGAGGAGACCTGACAGGGCAGGCGCTGAGGTCGTGCACCCTCTCCCCCACAGACGAACCCCTCACAAGGCACCTGCTGCCTTTTGGGGTGCTCGAATCAAAATCTGCCCGTGGTTTAATTGGCAAACAAACCATGGGTTGGGTTTTTTACCCCCCCTTCTCCCCTGAAAGCCTGGCTGTCCCTGCTGGGATGTGCCCCTGTCCATCCCCTCCTGGTTGTGGCATCCCTCCATGGGGTCAGGGTCCACGCCATGGGGGCACATCCCTATGCCGTGGGGTTGACACACAGCTTGAGCGATTGCTTCTGCTTGCCTGCCTCAGTTTCCCTAGCTCCTTTGGGCTGATGTGAGGGGTGAAGCTGGGAGCCCCCAGGGTGTTGTTATCCTGAGCCCACTCTAGTTTGAGTTTCTCATTCCCTGCTGTGTCCTTATCTCCCCGCAGCTGGGATGGGGATGCCTGCCGGGGCTTTTGGCAGGAGAACAGGTCTGCCTGTGCAAGTTTGGGCTGGAGATCAGAGCCTGGGGTGGCGTGCGAGCCCTGAGTGCTGGCTGGGGACGTGCTTCAGAGGGCGGCAGGTTGCCCTGGGCTCTGGCTGCTGCTCTGCTCTCCGGGCAGGCGTGAAAATGTGGAAGAATGTGAAAAATGTGACAGGGATTGTGCTGGCCCTGATTCCTAAACTTCTGGTTAATGAGTAATAAATACACAGATACTTCCAGCACCGGGTGACCCGACCCTGGCTGCTCAGTGTTGGCATCTTCCCCCCCAAGCCCTGGAGCCAGCCTCGGGGTGTCCTGAGCAGCACTGGTTGGGGCTTTTTTCAACTGGTTTATCTGGTTTCCAGTCTTTCTGGGAAGTGCCTCCCCTGGCTTGCAAAAATGTGCTTTATTGATTTAATTCTGTACAAGGTGGGTGCTGTGATGTCCAGGAGCTCAGTGTCCCACCCAAGCGATCCCAGCCCAGTGCTGTGTGGGAGGGAGCGTGGTGCCAGTGCTGGGAATCCTGAGGAGTTGGGTGCGATTTTTCTCTTGGTTGCTCAGTGAGCTGCAGCCACCAGTGCAGCATTTCCTGTTTGACATGGTGAGATGCCACCACAGCTCTGTTCCTGCTCTGGGGAAATCTCTGAGTCACTTCTTTTTTTTTAATTCTTTTTGGCTTTGTTTCAAAGTCGGATGGTCCCTCAGCTCTGCTGCGTCTGGCTGGAGCGCAGCTGGGGGCCAAGGGAGATGCTGCTGAAGCACTAGTCGTGGCTAGGTGGAGAGCAGGGTTCATCCCAGGGATGTTCCCTACGAAGAGGTGAAGGTGGGCTCTGCTCCCCTGGGTTTTACTCCGTTCTCCTGGGTGGCTGTAGGTACCATCGGGGGGGTTTCCAGTGAGTGGTACAGGACCACCTGCCTCCTGGGGATAGGATGGGGTCTGGCATGGTGCTGCATGGAGGATGGATGCTCAGAGAGGCTGAGGCTCAGCATGGAGACCACACTGAGCCTGGAGAAGGGGCCCGGGAGCTGCTGGACACCAGCAGAGGGGCTGGAGGGGAGGATTGAGTGGTGCGAGCGCCACCCCCCCCTTGGCATGGCTCAGCTGGGATGGTTACCTGGGGCTCAGCTGAACTTTGGCCCTTTATCTCTCCCTTAAAACGAGTTGCAGTGCTGGGCCATTGCCTGCTCCATCCCCCTGCTCCATCCCCGGACAGGGGACTGAGGTCACCCTGGGATGCTCCCGGGTTAATCCATGCTGGTCCTATGAAGCTAGTGGCTCAAGTCCTTGTTTTCCTTGGTCCAACCGGGCTCAGCTCCCCCATGGGGGTGCTGGACTGGAGCAGGATGCTCCTTTCAAACCCCTTCCCAAGGAAACACCAAAAGCTTTCCAAGAAGTTGGAAAAGGAGTTTTTTAATGGGAAAATAAAAGTGACTTTGCTGCCACAAAAAGTGTCCTGATACCTCAGCTGGGTTCTTCATGCTGTTTGAGGTTCAGGGTTGCAGTTGGGGCGCAGAACGGGAGCCGGGGGCTGGTGTGCTTTCTTTGGGCAGAGGCATCCAGCCTCTCCCACAGCCCAGCCCACCACATCCCACAGCATTAATTAATGCACCGAGAACTTCCAGGCCCTTGGATGGATGTTTATAAATTGATGCTCTGGGGTATGAATTATGGATGGGTCCACATCCCTGCTCACTGCAGCGCTACACCAACAGCCCTGAAGATGCTCATCAGAGCGACAGCCCATAGCTTTTAAGATGGGAACAGTAAAACCTGGGAATAACTTGCTTTGCCAGCTACAAACCTCTTGGCCTAAGGATGGTTCTGGTTGTATCCCCCCTCCTGCCTCTTCCTGTCACTTCTCCTCTTTTTGCTTCCCAGTATTCCTTCTCTCCTTGCCCTCCTGGCTTGGCTGTGTGGATATTGCCCTGCTTGCCCTTGTTGGCCGTCCCATGGGAGCTGTGTCCTCCATGGCTTGTTTCCAAGGCTGTGGGTACCAACCAGGGACGTCTGCTGCAGTGCTGGTCCTCGCTGGGTCCCCCTGGTGCCCCAGCAATGCTCACCCAGGCACAGGTCCCCACGCCATCCCAGCAAGGGTCCTTGGCAAGCTGAGAGGGAGCAGCACTGCTCCCCAGGGATGTCAGTGCCACGGGAACCATCCCAGCCGGAGCAATGGGCGCGGGAGGGGGGTGCTTGATGTTTCCAGTCCTTCCAAGTTGAGCTGGAAAACACAAACTACAATTTGAAAGGTGAAGTCTCATCTGTTCTGCCCCAGGCCCATGGTGTAGGAGGGGTCTGGCAGGTCCTGATTGTGCCTTGTCTCCTTTGCACAGGGGATGCTGCAGCCGTGCAAGGTGATGGATGGACTGACAGCTGCCCAGCAGTTATTTATCCACCTGGAGTAACTTACCCAGTGCCTCAGCAGAGCAGCTCTGCAGGGAAAGGGCCATTTGTCAGATCCAAAGACCCTTGGGTGCAGTGAGGGAGAGGAGCTCCTGCTGCTTCCCCCTGAAACGGGGGGAAAACACCGCTTCGGCTCCACGTCTGATTAGATGTTTACCAGGAAGGAAGGAAGTGAAAAATAGGGTGACAGTGACTTCAAAGGGTGGGTTTTGACTTCTAAGAATAACTCCGTGGCTGGCGTCGACTGCAGGAACATCGGCCGTGCCTGGGTGTGAGAGGAGCTGGAGGGGACGTCGCCGCAGCCAAGGGAGCGAGCCCAGACTTCCCGTCCCTGGCCCAGAGCTGCTGAGGAGGGGACATTCCCATCGCTGCAAAGGCTTTGGGAGAGCTCGGCTGCACCCGCGGGGACCCAGCGCTGAGAGCTTGGGGAAGGCAAAGCCACCAGTGGCCCGGCGAGGGTGCGAGGGGATGTGCCACACCATGGGGACCCCCTCCCCACGGGCGGTGCTGGTGCTCACCGTGGCGCTGGTGGGGCTCTCTGCTCCCCGAGCAGCATGCAAGCAGCCCAACTTCATTGTCATCTTGGCGGATGATGTGGGTTGGGGGGACCTTGGGACCAACTGGGCAGAGACAAAGGAAACCCCAAATTTGGATGAGTTGGCGGCCGCAGGGACAAGGTAAGGTCTCTTCTCCCCTCCCTGGCCCTTGCCGAGCATCCCTGGTTTCACTCCTGCAGGGACCAGTGGGTGAAGGGGGTTTTGCTGACATGGTTTTGGGTGTGTGAGGAGGGTGCCCAGAGCCCAGCACCTTGGTGTAGAGCTTCATCCCTCTCCGCTGGGACCCATGTGCTTCATCCCCCGCTCCAGACCCTCATCCCTAGGGCAGAAGGTTGGGTGTGTGCTGGGGGGCAGGGAGGGATGGGGCTGTGTTAGACCATGCGGGGACCTTGTGAGTGACAGGGCCCTTTCATTTTCCAGGTTTGTGGATTTTCACTCAGCTGCATCCACTTGCTCCCCATCCCGTGCCTCCCTGCTCACGGGGCGTCTCGGTGCACGCAACGGGGTGACCCACAACTTCGCCGTCACCTCGGTGGGCGGTCTCCCCATGAATGAGACCACCCTGTCTGAGGTCCTGCAGGAGGCTGGGTACAGCACCGGGGCTATAGGTAACACACACCATGCCGAGGGGGCACCTGGGGCAGGAGATGGGGCAGGGGACACACGATAAAGGTGCCCATGTCTGTCCCACGGGGAAGAGGTGCAGCAGGTGGTGAGGTGAAACACTGGTGATTAAAGTCTGCAGGGTCACATGGAAGAGGTTTTGCATGTTCCATTGGGTTCTCCAATCCCAAACTTTAAAAATCCTCCTTTCCCAGTGGATGGAACTGCCTGAAGTGCGGGCACTTCAGTTCTCCCCTTAAGCTGTGACTGCTCCACCTCACACGGACCATGATGGGTTTCCTTTGGCAAACCGGGGGTGCCACTGGTGCTGGTGTGGTTGGTGCTGCTGGCCCCCATGGGTCCCCCCGACAGCCCCAGCTGCACGTGAGCCCGTTGCACCCACAGCTCCTGTTTCCTTTGCACAGAAAAGCCCTTGGTTTCTCCTTTCCCCCTTAGTTTGTGGAGTTCTCCCTCTTGGATCGTTGCGTTTGGTGGGAGCGAGCGCATGCCAGAAGGGTCAGCGGATGGCGGTGGTTGGTTGGGAGGGGTTAGAAAGTCTTCTCCTCTGAAGGCCAGTGCATGAAAGAGCCTTGTAAGGCTGGAAGCAGTTGGTTTGCACAGCCATGAGATACCTTAGGTATTTTTTTCTGAGTTTCTGCCAAAAAAGGCGCCCTGGGCCCGCCGGCAGTGCACCCGAGGAGCTTTGCTGTGGTAGATTAAAGCCCCCAGCACCATGGGCACCTCGTGGGTGATGACTGGCAGTGAGCGGAGCTGCCTGCACCTCTGACGTGGTGTTTTGTGGCTTCCACACAGGCAAGTGGCACCTGGGACACCACGGCCATCATCACCCCAGCTTCCGTGGTAAGGACTGCGCCAGCGGGGATGAGCCAAGCATCCCACGGTCGCCTGGTCCCCACCAACACCCTCCCTTGTTCCACAGGCTTCGACTATTACTTTGGGATCCCCTACAGCCACGACATGGGCTGCACCGACACCCCCGGCTACAACCACCCTCCCTGCCCACCCTGCCTGCGGCATGGCATGGCTGCTAGGTACGGGGATGCGCAGGGGATTCGGTAGCTGGCACTGGGAGGTGGGTTTTGTACTGGTGTTCCCAGCTCTGAGAGCTGCCCTTTGCTGCGATCCCCTCCCCTTATCCCCCTGTTTTGTCCCCTGCAGCAGGGTGCAGGTCATGGAGGTGGGTCAGTCCCCACTCTGGTGACAGACGTGGGGTGGCTTCTTCCCAACAGGGTGGCACGAAAGGACTGCTACACAGAGGTGGCCCTTCCTCTCTTTGAGAATGTCACCATCGTCCAACAGCCTGTCAACCTGAGCAGCCTGGCAGCGCGCTACGCGGAGGAGGCGGCACGGTTCATCCGGCAGGCGAGGTGAGTTGCCACCCACTGTCCCCTTCACAGGGAGAGCTTGTGGGTCAGATGTCTTCTGCATCGTGTCGGTGTGATGCTGGGCAGGGGGGGAACAACTGTTGCCCCGTGGTTCTTGGAGGGCAAATCTGGGGCCTCTATAACTCAGTTTCCAGTTGAGGAGGTGGGAGCCATTGAGGTTCCTGCTGGGCTCACTGTGGGAGCCCTGGGACGTGTCTCCTCTGAAGGGATTGTGTGTTGTTGAAGCCACTGTTTACAAGGGAGGGCAAAGCCTCTGAGCTGAGCTGTGCCTCTGTCCTGGGGGAAACGAGCAGCAAGACCCCAGCCAACGGGGACAAGAGGGAGGGGGGGAAGAGCTGCCACCCCTCTGTCCTTCATCCCTCTGTTTGTGAGGTGGCACTGCTGGGCTGTGAAGGTGGCTCTGTGGGTGGGGAGAGCTGGTGGGAGTGCAGGAACAGACGCTGAACGTGTCTGAACCCACCCTGTACCTGGGGTTTGCTCCATTTTGGGGACAAAGTGCTCTGGAAGCCTTCAGGGTAGGCACAGGGAGCCTGGCATGCTCTTGACAAGGAGAAGAGCGGCTCCTCCTGGACCACAACCCCGAATCTCTGCTGATGAGTTGCATCATTTTAATCCCTATTAGCAGCGGATTATGAGCTGTGACTTTGCAAAATGCCTCCCTGCAGAGGGGAAGAGCTGCCAGGCAGCCATGCTGGGGCCCATCCCGTGCCCAAGCCCATCCTGTGCCTGCATCCAGGGGTAACCCACAGCTGGGGAAGGGCCACACTGCGGGGTCCTGTGGGCATGCTTGGGGAGCGGTTTGTGTAACAGGGGGGGGCAAATGAAGGGCTGGGCAGGGAAACAGCTTGTTATAACCCCAGGATGGTTCCACACAGATGCTCCCTACGGATTATCCCCTTTGGGTACCAAGAATTGGCTGCGGTGTGGCCCAGCCCTGCAGCCAGGATGCAGTCAGGCTGCATGCCCATGAGGGGGCTGGAGGGTACACAGGCGTAGGGTGCAGGGCAGCAGCAATCCCTCCTCCTGCGCAAAGTCCCGGGCTGCTGGGAAGCCCCTTGGGAAGCTGGGAAAGCATCGCAGGAGCTCTGGGGTAATGAGAGAAACCTTTAAACTCCCAGTGACATTTGGGGTTATCTGCATTCCTTAGGACAGGATCAAGCAGGTGCCTGGCTCCTCTCTTCTCCTGTGTGGCTCATTCCAGTTTTCCTGGAACACCAGATTTGGCCCCTCGGTGGTTTTTTAACCAGTTGTGTCAAGGGTGAGTGATGGGAGGCAGCGAGACTTGGCTCTGCTTGGAATGCGGTGAACATGGGAGCAAAAGTCAGGGGCGTTTGTCTGCAGTTATGGATTAAACCTCCACTCAGGTTTCCAGAGAGTTCTAAAACGATGCTGTGAGCCCGGCTGGGTGCTGCCCCCGGGCTGCTCTCCACCGCTGCTGGGTGGGATGTGAGCCGGGGGAAGCATCTTTCCCCCACTCCAGCGTCTCTGGCATCTGAAGGGGAGAGATGCTACGCAAGGGGCGCGTCAGCATTTGGCAGGGGCTGGGAGCGCAGCCCTTCGTGGGACTCTGGCACCGCTGGGGAAGGATGCGACAGCTCCAGTTTGGGAGGGATTTGCTCATTTTCCATCCCCAGGTGGGTGACAGGCAGAGGAAGGAAGTGCTGAATCGCACGTCGGAGGGGCCCTGAGCCATTTCTGGAGGCAGTGACCGGGTGGCTGGAGCCGGGCGCGTGCGCGGGCTGGGGCACGTCCCTGGGATCCGGCTCCTCCCCACCACTCACCATCCCACCCTTCCCCTCAGAGATCCCTGAGGAAGAGCGGGCCTCGTTGGAGGAGATAAATATAGCTGTAAACAAGAAAACAGGACATGTCCTCTGATGATTGGAAAGCAAACAGGCAGCAGGGCGATGCACGGCGAGCGAACGTGCCGCGCTCCTTGTCTGGGGCTGCTCAGCAGCACCGAGGTGTCGCTTGGGGTCGGACGGGTGTCCTGCTGTTCCTCATCCTTGGCTAAAGTCCCCATCAGGGCCTGAGTGCTTGCTGGCTTGGGGAGAAAGGACCAGAATAGGGCCCATGAGTGAGGGGAGGGAGGTGGCTGGGTGCTCCAACATGGGGTGTGTGGCTGTAGGACACCGGGAGATGGAGGAAGGGTCAAGCCTGTCTCAAATGGGAGGACAGTGGGCAATGGGGAGAGGCTTAGGCAGGAGCCAGGCAGGCCAAGCACCCCCCTGCAAGGGGGGCAGGTGCCTGGAGGGTTTCCCCTGGACGCTGTGGCAGCAGCAGGCTGGCTGGCAGGGCTCAGAAGGAAGGGCCGCCCCTCTGTGTCCCCAGTGCCACCACCTGGGGGGGACTTCCAGCTGCCCCCTTCCCCGACTCAACTGAACATGTGCCCCCTCTTCCCCGTGCAGCAACAGCGGACGCCCCTTCTTCCTCTACCTGGCACTGGCCCATATGCACGTCCCGCTGGTGCCCCCACTGACCCCCACCTCAGGCAGGGGCATCTATGGAGCTGCCCTGCGTGAAATGGATGCTCTGGTGGGATGGATAAAGCGGGTCACCGACAGCCACGGGAAGGGCAACACACTCCTGTGGTTCGCAGGTACGGCTGGGAAGCAAACCAGCATCGCTGTGCTTGGGGGGGGGATGGGGGGGCACACCCCCTCTTTGTGCCGTGCCCTGGATGCTCCCAGCTCCTCTGTGGTCAAGGAGCTGCCAGCAGCTGCCCAGCGCTGTCACATCATGGGGACAGGGGTCCCAAGCTGCTGTGGCTGCTCAGCTGGGTGCCCACCCCACCACCCCTGCTTTGGCCACCGGCCTGAACCGGCAAGGCCGTGCCTAATTAAACCACAAATCCTCACTCATTAAGAAGCCCAAATCCGCTCTGGCTGAGCAGCCTCCCTAATGAGGACGCCTGACGACAGGAACCGCTCTGCTGCTCATTAACGCCTGAAGCTGGTGGCAGCCATCCCCACCCTGCGCCCCAGCCCTGCTCCAGCCCCTCACCAGGCTCTTGGGCAGCCCTGGAAAATAAACTTCTCCCACCAAAAACAACCCGCCCCACCACTCCTGCTGGTGTGGGGAAGCATCAAAGGGGTGGGAAGGAGGGTTGGAGGGAGTCACTTGTCCCTTGCTTTGACCCCCCCATTGTGGAGGTGCCCCCCCAAGCACCCCAGCCCTGATGTGGCTCACAGGGATGTTTCTCTCTCTTGCAGGTGACAATGGCCCATGGGCACAGAAATGTGAGCTGGCTGGGAGCCCAGGACCATTCGTGGGGGCCTGGCAGAAGCAGCGAGGTAACCTGGCAGTGTGGGGAAGGCTCTGTCCCCGGGGGTGCAGGGGGGGCTGCTCCACAAAGCCCTTCATTGCCCATTGATGGGGACACGGGGAATGTTTCACAACCCCCAACCCTTCCGCTGGCTGCCATCCCATGCTGAGGTACCTTGGGTACCCCCCAGCATAAATTCCCTTTCGAGCAGGCAAATTTCCCCCTAAAACTGCTGTTGTGGGGTGGGGGTGTCTGCGCCCCCCCAGTCCCTGTTACCCTGGAGCTCCACATGAGCAGCCCCCAGCTTCGCAGCCGGATGCTCTCACCGCCCCAGCGCCGGGTCCACCAGCAGCACCCCCCTCTGTCCCCCCATCCCAGCCCCACCAGGCTTTGCTTTTCTTTTTCCTTCTCTCCACTGTTTGGTTGGGTTTTGTTGGGTTGGGGTTTTTTTTTTCCCCTGCCTTTCCTCCTTNTGTTTGGTTGGGTTTTGTTGGGTTGGGGTTTTTTTTTTCCCCTGCCTTTCCTCCTTTTCCGGCCAAGCCATCTGCTCGGTGGGTTCATTTCAGCCAGAGGCACGCATGAGTCAGGCGTTTCCCACTTCTGCTCCTGTTACGCAGTGTCAGTGCGTGCTGGGCTCAGTTCCCCTCTCTGCTCAGGGTCAGGAGCGGTGCTGGAGGGGCCACAGCCAGCACCTCTTTCCTCCTCTGCTTCCTGACACCCGGGCCATGCAACCATAGCCGCTTCCCTGGGCAAACCCTTACCCTCTGGGCTGGCTTGCCTTCCTTCCCCTTTCCCAGAGCCCTTCCTTTGGCTGGCCCTGGGGATGAAATCGTAACCTTAATTTATTGTATTTATTTGGTTTTTTAGTAAACAAACCCTGCTGACGGCTTGGGCTGCTCTTGAGCAACCGCGAGTCACAAGCTGGAGCAGATGGTACAGGCAGTTCGGGAACAAAGCTGGGAAAACACATCCCCTTTCCAGCCCCTCACTGCCCGGCAAAAACCCCTGGAGTGAGCCCTGGCTGTGGCGGGAGGCTGGGGAGGAGGTCGGGCTGGCAGGGCTCTAGGAGCTGGCTGTAAATGCCACTGGGAAGGATGACTTCCGAAATCCCTCAGCTGGCTCTTGCAGGGATGTTTGGAAAGCCAGCCTGGTGTTACTGTCCTCTGCCAACACCTGCCTCGGGGTGGGCTGGGTGGGTGGGATGCTCGGCTATCCCATCCTGGGGGCATCCTCCTGTCCCTCATCCAGACAAAGCCCTTTGAGGAGCAGCAGGGCAGGGAAGGATGGGCTGCTCAGTGCTGGGTGAGTGGGATGCTTGGCCATCCCATTCTGGGTGTATCGTCCTGTCCCTCATCCAGAAGAAGCCTTTCTAGGAGCAGGGGGACAGGGAAGGACAGGCTGCTTGGTGCTGGGTGGATGGGATGCTCGGCCATCCCATCCTGGGAGTGTCCTCCCATCCTTCAGCCAGAAAAAGCCCTTTTCCAGGGAAGGCCGGGCTCCTGGGGGCTCTATAGGTGTTGCATAGCTTGGTGTTTCCTTGTAGGGTCCAACCCATATTCCAGGGGTGTTTTCCATTGATTTTGGGTGGTTTGCTGGAGTTGCTCCTCCCTGGCAGAGAGCAGCACATCCATGTGTGTGCCTGCCCTTCTCAGCTTGGGGAGGTTCCTGCAGCCCCCAGCCCACCCCAAAAGCCTGTTTCCCGCTTTGGCACCAAGATTCCAGTAAGGGGGTGCTGGGATGGGGATGGATGTTGCAAGGAGGTGATGCTGGGCAGGTTTTGCAGCAGGTTTGGGAGGCTCCAGACCTGGTGTCCCTGTGCCAGGGTCCTGCTGTGCACAGTGGGATCAGGACCAGGGGTTCCCTCCCAGCACAAGGATGCTCAGTTCAGCTTTCCCAGAAAATTGTGGGCTCCATGGTCCCTGCAGCATGGGGGAAATCCCTGGTTGGGCTTGGGATGTTTCCACCCCCATTTACTGCCCAAAGTGTTAACGCTCCAGCATCCTATCTTCCTGGTGTCCTGGAGACCCTGGGCTGCTCATGGCAAAGCTCTTGGAATGCCGTTGCCTCGTTGGGAGGACAAGGTATCCAACGCACGTGCAGAGATGGGGATTGATATTAATTACTGTAATTGCCATGATTTCCTAGGGTGTCTGAAGGCAGAGGAGGTGCCTTGCTTATGCTGTGATGCACGCTGGGAGCACAGTCAGGTGTCCCACAGCCATGGCAGATCCCGGGGCTGGCTGTGTCCCAGGAGATGTTCACGGTGGGGAAACGCCAACAGGTGGGAGAGATCAGGGATGTGCCTGGCCCGTGCTGGCAGGATGGGAAGAGGGGTCAGAACCTGGACTATTCCTCATTTCACTGTCACCTTATGTGTCCCCATCACGGGGTGGGTACTGCGGCATCGCTTGGGAGTGCCTGGAGCATTGGGCAGTGACTCCTGGAGCAGCTGGGCTGGGCTGGGGACTGGTGCTGGGGCACGGAGGAGCGTTGGGGTGGCTGTGCCGCTGCAGGGATGTCACCTCTCTCTTGGCTGTGCCTGGAGGAAATGGCTTTGGGTGAGTGCCGTTGCCATGTGCACGCTGAAAGGCAGGAGGACAAAGGCTGTGCCTGGGAAGTTTGCTCCGTGAATTGGGCTGGGATTTTCTGTTTGCCCCATTCCCAGCCCCTTCCCCCCCTGCAGCTGCCTGGGGCCCTTTGGGCTACGGCCAAAGCAGAGGATTTCTGACACCCTTCCACCTATTTTGGCACTCAGCACCCCCATTTTGATGCTCAGCATCTCCTCTTCAGTGCTCAGCATCCCAGGTGGAGGAAGGGACCCAGCAGCTTTCCCACACCATACATCCCAAACCCTGGGGCAGAGCAGGAGTGTTTTTGGGTGATGCCAGGGACACAGCTTAACGGGTTAATTAGCTGTCAGGAGAGCTATAAGTGGGCTGGGTGTTTAACATGCGGGTTTCTGTCAGGCTGGGTGGCTGTCTGTGCTGGCTGGCAGTCTGTGGGGAGGGCAGCAGCTCCATCCATGTATATTCCTGCATTTCCCACTTGCTCCCTGTTTTTGCCCAACATCAAAAGCAGATGGAAACATGGCAGCTCCAGCTGTGGGCTGTTTCTCATCCCTCACCGGAGTGCAGGAGAAACACAAAGCAGCCCCAAACTGCACCCCTTTCCTCCCCTCCTTTATAAACTCCCAAAACTCCCTGACCTGTCTCCATCTTCAGTGAAACCCCCTTCCTTTGGGATCATTTGCTCCATCTTTACTTCCCAGTAGCCCCGTTCCCAGCGCAGCTCCAAACTCAGGAGTTTATCCCATCAATGCAGAGCTCCTGGCAGCGGGATGCTGAGCGCTGCCCTTTTCTCTTGCAGGCGGGAGCTCAGCGAAGCAAACGACCTGGGAAGGGGGGCACCGGGTCCCGGCGTTGGCGTACTGGCCCGGCCACATCCCTGCCAACAGGACCAGCCATGCTCTGCTCAGGTAGGAGCCCAGCCAGATCTCCCCTGGAGAGCAGGACAGCCCCTCAGTCCCAGTTTGGAAGGACACTGGGATCCGGGTGGTGATGGGGATTTTGGCAGCGCACTGGTTATCGCCCTCCTGGTGCCAAACACCGTACTTCTGTCCTCCCCCAAGCCCCTCAGACTTAATGCTCGGGCAGAGAGGAGCTGAAAGGGCTTTTTGTGGAGCTGGTGGCTTGGCGTTAGCAGCCGCCGGGCTCCGTGTGCCTCCTGGCCGCGGCGGCCGGGTGCCTCCTGGTAATTAAAAGCTGACGATGTTCTCTCTCTCCGCCAAGAAGCTGGCTTAGGCTTTGTGGTTTGTGAATGGCTTTATGTGGAGAAGGGTGCGGTTGTGGGGAAGGCTGGCTGGAGAAATGGCGCTTGCAGTCAGCACAGGATGCGGCCGGGCTGGGAGGTAGCGAGTGACTTTTGCTGTTTCCGGCGAGAGTGGAGGGGAAGGGATGCTGCCTGACCCCTCCCTCGCCACCCCGGGGCACCCTGCGCTGCCGGGGGGAGGAGTTGCACCCCAATTTGCAGCCCTCCTTGGTAGCAAAAGGCAGCACGGGAGGTTCAGCCTGGGCTGGGGGGTGCTCAGGCCCCTTTCCTGCCTTTGATGCACATGATGGTGGAACTCAGGGTGGTGGGGCTTGGGGCCTTGCTTGGTGCTGGGGAAGTGTCCCAGCTGCTGGAAGCCAGTCTGACTGGAGGGCCCTGGGGAGCACTGGGTGCTGAGACAAGCTGGAGCTGCTTGCTCCTTACATGGCCTGAGGGCAGCTCTGGGAGTTGGGGAGTGGGGAAAGTTGAAGGCGTGAGCTGGGGCACTGACATCTTGCAGAGGGGACAGGGTGCACGCAGCACCCCTTGGTTTTACCTCCTAACCCTTCCTCTCTGTGGCTCGGTGATGGGCCGACAGCTGGGCCATGGGGCAGAGCTGCCACCCCACGCCCACTTGAGCAGCCGGGACAAGGCAGTGCAGGATCAGTGCCCATCCCCATTCCCCAATCCTGCCAGTGTTCTCACCCCGCTGCAGGCTGCAGCCCTGCAGCCAGCCCAGGCATCCTCGAGGACCTTTATCTCCTGCATTTCCTAGCTCTGGTCTGGCAGGTTGGACCGTTGGAACCCTGGGAAGCCAGCGGCGTGGGGCGTGCTGCGTGCGGCCGCACCGAAAGGGGCTCTGCAGCGCCCTGGGAGTCACAGCACACACGGCACCTGGCATCCCCCCCCACGGCCTCACAGCCGCTGGCGCAGGGTGATGCCTGAGTACCGCAGGGTGATGCCCGGGTACCGCAGGGTGATGCCATGGTGTCGGGAAGAGTGAACCCCAGTCTGGGGACATGCTCAGAAAGGCGACACCACAGTGGCCAGAGTCTGAGCTTTTGGGAAGGGGCTGTGGGGGGGACAGAGCGGGGTGCAGGGCAGGGGCTGCTCACTATTTGCAGCACCGTGGAGCAGGCAGCTTTTCTCTCTGCCCAGAGTCACTCTTGGGGATATCCCTCCAAAGACAAGCATGTGCTGGGTTGGCTTCTGGCTGCCCTCATTAAACAGGGCAGCTGAGGTGCACCCCTGGCTGATGCAGAGTCCAGGGAGGGAATGAAATCCGTGTGCAGATGTGGCTGGGAAACCTCTGTGGGACCCCTGTGGGACCACGGGCTGGTGGGATGCCTGGGAAGGGCAGGCATTAACTGCCTGCACGAGCATCCTTCTGCCCCCATGGTTACACAAACGCTGACAGCCTTTTGGGTGAACAGCCTGCACCTCTCCTCTCCTTGGCATCGCCCGGCTTCGTGTCCTTCCCAGCACAGGGAGTGGAGAAGTGAGCAGGGGTGAACATGCCCAGGGGGCCTGGGAAGCTGAAGCCAGCAGAGAAATGCTGACTGGGGCCCTGCACCTGCACGCTGGTGTCTGCAGGAAACTGCCTCGTCGGCTTTTTTTAATTATACTTAATCATCGGAGCCGCCCGCTGAGCATCTGCCCTTCCCTGCCCCAACCCGCTGGAGAAGTGGGGCAGGGAAGAAATAGGTCAGTGGGGTGGCAAAGGAGAAGTGAATTGCATCACGATGCCAGCTGTACTGCCATGGGGCTGGGCAGCCTCGGCACACTGGCTGTGCTGCCATGGGGCTGGGCACGCCGGCTGTGCCGCTGCCATGGGGCTGGGCAGGCTGGGCACGCCGGCTGTGCTGCCGTGGGGCTGGGCAGGCTGGGCATGCCGGCCATGCTGCCGTGGGGCTGGGCAGGCTGGGCATGCCAACCATGGCGTGGGGAGCGCTGGCTCAGCTGCTGGCACCACAGCCTCACCGGAGCAGGGCAGCACTCCCTACCACTGCTGTGCTGGGGATGCTGGGTGCCCACACAGTGCCCTGGGCAGCTCGGTCCCTCCAGGTGCAGGCAGGGAGCTGCCTGTCCCTCTGCCCTCCAATGTTCAGGGTGGCAGTGGGATGCTGGAGTGGTTTTACACCTCTCTTGGCTGGGGCAGGGGGTTGGCAGTGCAGCTTCTCCCTTCCCTGGAGACCCAGCTTCCCTAGCTTGGCGACCAGGATGTGCCTGCTCTGGGCCCTTCACTTTGATACCAACTTTTACCAAAATCCCGTTTTTTCATGCCTTTTTCCATTGCCAGTGCGACCTCTGACCACCTATGCCCTCAACCACATCATCCTTCCTCCTTGGTGCTGGTTTCCAGTGGTCCTGTACACTGGCTCTGGACCTCTCAGTGCAACCACACAAGCATCCGCATGCGCCATGCTGGGGTCTGGATCCAGAGGGTGCTCAGCACCCATGGGACTAAGAGTCTGCTGATGGGGTTCTGCCCCACTGCGGGTGGGCTTGGGCTGCCCCCAGCGAGGTGCCCACAGGGATGTGCCCTGCCTAGGGCACAGCGGGGAGCCAGGACTTGTTTCTCCTGGGCACTGGGGCTGCCTCCATGAGCACCGTACCGGGGCTGCCTCTCAGCAGTGTTTGTTCTTATTTGTTCTCTCCGTCTCTTAGCAGCTAAATTAAAACTCGTTGAATGGGAGAACCGGGGGCCCTTGAGCTCCAGGCGCTTTTCTCTCTCCACTCACGCAGCCGCTGTCACACGCCGGGTGGGAGTGACGTGGTGGCAGGACCGCAGTGACCGGACCCCGGTGACAGAACCACAGTGGTACCCTGCGTGCCCCTCAGTTGGGGGACTGAGTGGTTTCACATGCCCCTTCCTCCCCAGCAGTTTCCCAGCCCCAGCTGTGCCCTGAGCTGCCAGTACGGGGGGTTTTGCAGCTGGAGGGGTGCAGGATGAGACCCTGCTGGCTGCCCGGTACTGGCTCTGCTGGCTCCTCAGCTCCTGTGCCGTAGCTTCATCCCTGGGGAGGGCAGTGCTGTGATGGGTCACTTGGCCACACAGGCATCCCACTGTCCCCCTGGGGCTGTGGGACACCCCTGGTGTGGGGTGGCTCCTTTTAAAGGTGTGGGGTCACCCTGCAGCCACAGCAGCGAGAGGGAGGGATGCTCTTGTGCCTCGCCAGAGCAGGACGCAAGGGTCCAATGTGGGGGCTGCGAGACTGAGCCAGAGAGACATGGGGTGACCCGCTCCTTCCCTGTGTCCCCCCACACTAGGAAGTGACCGAGGGCGAGCCCTGAGTGCTCCTCTGTGGCTGAGGCCCCTGAGCAGCCCGGGAGGCTGTCGGTGGAAATGCTGACGGGAGCTTTGGTGGGAGCTCACGAAATAATAGCACCGCTCTCATGTTCCATTCTGGCTCGTGCTGCGCCATGCAAAAGCGAGACCACATTTTCCTGGGGCGACGGGATCTGCTGTCATTGGCTTAAAAAGTCCCTGTGCCAGCACTTTCTCTGGAGGGTGACCTGCTGCCCGACCCACGTGTCCCCAGTGGGGGATGGGAGGGTGGGAGGGGGCTGCCCTGCTCCCCAATGTGTCCCTGTCTGGGTGTGTGGGCTTTGCCAGGCGTTGGGAATGGCAAATCCTGGCTGAACCCACGGTGCCTGGCAAGCGGCCGGCGCTGGGGTGGGAGGTGTGTGATGTGAGGGCTTGCCAGGGCCGAGTCGCTGCTTGAAGCCAGTTTTAGTTGGGATGGGTGCTGGGAAGCAGCCACCCCATCCACCCTGCAAGGTGCTCCCAGTGCCCCTGGGTGAGGGGTGGTGGGGTTGGGGGGATCTTCTGCGGGGGGCTTCACTCTTTTGCCTCTTTCCCCAGCACCCTGGACATCTTCCCTACGCTGGTGGCCCTAGCTGGGGCTGTGCTCCCCCCGAACAGGCGCTTCGACGGCTTGGACGTGTCCCCAGTTCTCTTTGGGCAGTCAGATGTGGGACACAAGGTAAGGCAGAGCCACCCCCCTCAGTGCCATCCCCCTCCTGATAGCAGGTCCCACCACCTCCGAGCTGACACAGGGAAGCAGGGAGCAGAAGGGCTCAGACCTGGGACGTGCAGACCCCTGGAGGGGGAGGAGGAGAGCCCGAGCCAGCTGGGTGCTGGGCCAGGGCTGAGGAGTGCTCGGGCTTGTTCCCCTCCCCAATTGCAGGAGGTACATGGGTGTGGGAAGGAAAAGCCTTGTGTGTAGCCATATTCCCTTTATTTATCTTGCCAGATCAGGACATAACGCAGCCCTCTGCCCAGCTGCTGGGCCAGGGGACGTGACCATTACTGGTGCCCAGCTGGGGCAGCCCACCCCATACCCTGCAGCTCTCCGTCTGTACAGAGGGAGCCACCAACAGCTCCTTTAAGCCTGGAAACCACAATTAACAGACTGAGCTGTGTGGCCCTGTCTTTTTCTTGGGGTTGCACAAGATTTTTGCGGAACCAAGAGAAAAAGAAGGGGGGAAAAAAACCCCCAAAAAGGGTTTTACCAGTCCCACAGATAAAGCCTGGTGTTGCTTTTAAAGTCCACCCTCCTGCGAGCACCATGAGCCAGCTCCCAGCAGGGATCCTGGATTTGCTTTCTGTGTCCATCAGGGGTTTGGTATTTGCTCTGTATTTATGGAACCCGCTGCTGAACCCTGAGATGAAGCAGGGAAATGGGTGGGATGTATCCAGTGCGTTCCATGTGCTCCTCAGGATTAACCCTCTTCTGCGGGCACGGCACTGGGAGGGGGGGATTGGTGACTTGCTGGGAGTGATGGTTTACTGGGAGTGATGGCTTGCTGGGCCTCCTGGCGTAACCTTGCTTGGCATCCCAGCCTGTGTGCTCGGCACCGACACAACCTGTGACGGGGCTGGGGCGATGCCAAGGTCCTGCTTCCAGTGAGGGCTGTTTACAGTGAAAATAAACACATCCTCCCAAAGGTATCAGGGTGCCCGTGCCAGATGGACACGTTCTTCCCAGGAACCTACTGGCAGAGGGGTGTGTGCCAGCTCCCTGCTCCCCTGTGTAACCAGCCCAGAGCTCCGAGGTCGGGTGCTGGTTTCCTGGGAAGAAAAGCCTTTATTTCCCCCTTTCCTTTCTTATATTAAAAATAGCAAAGGCACGGATCAATAAAAGGCTTCCAACCCTGGAAATGCCTCTTGAAAGGGCTTCATCGAAATGAGCTCCTTAATTATGTAGTCAATTAAAGCGGCTTTTTCTCAGGGTGGGGGTTTCTGTGCCAGTTTTATGTTGGGAGCAGAGGAGGGGAGTGAGAGCCCTAACGCCAGGCAGCAGCATCCTGGCTGCGCTGCTAACAGAGCGGGTGAAGCTCTAAGGCTGGATGTGGGTGAACTGGTATGTTTCCCAGTATTTCGGCTTACTGGGGCCTTGAGGAATTGTGGGTTTATCTGTTGGAGCTGGTTTATTCTGACTGGGGAGTGTTGGCATAAGGGGACCCTGCAGCGGGGCCAGCACTGAACCCCCTCCCCCCACTTTTACACCCTTAATTTCTTCCCCCGCCCCCTAAAACGTGATTTTTAAACCAAATTCCAGAGGATGGTTTCTGCAATGGAGGGCAATAAAAGGAAACCAAGAGCGTTTGGAAATCACCCCCCGCCCGGAATCCTGGCATTTCTGGGATGAGTTACCAGCTGTACCCCCCCTTCTTCTCCTCCTCGGCAACAGCCGCATCCAGACCAGGCAGCACAGGACCTCCGGGTGCCCAGCAGTGCTGGGAGCTGGGGCAGGGCTTTGCGCCGGGCACCTGCTAAGACATCTCTGTGCTCATCAGCTGCAAAGGCTGTTACTAAACTTGGCACCGCAGCTGTCTACAACTCCAGCAGATGTTTCTCATTTTTAGCACAGTGGAAATTTCTTGAATCACTTTTAAACTCGATTCCCAGGGAGGAAACCTCGAGTGACTCATCCCTCAATGGAGCCATTGGCTCCGCAGCAGAGATTGTCTGATGGGACCAGCCCCGCTGAACTGTCCAGCTCACTTGTCTTCTCACCCCCATGTGCCAGAGCAGCCGTCCCGTGCCCATCAAGTGTCCCAAATACCTCAAGGAAGGGACCTGACCCACCCTCCCCTCCCTCCTGACCTCTGTTCCCTGCGCTGTTATATTAGGGAAGGGAGCGCTGGCATGGCACCAACAGGCTGGGGGTGATATCCCAGCACCTCCCCTACCTGCACACCTCTGAGCTCATCCCCTGCTTTGCTCACTGCTGGCCACAGGCAGCGATTCGGCTCCCTTGGGTGCCCATGAGCTGAGCTGTGAGCACAGGGATGGGTGTCCCGTCGGCACAGGGCAGAGCCGGAGACTGGCCTGGCTCCAAAATCCTCTGCCCTGCTTCATGGAAAGCTGCCCTACCATCCCCATCCCTTTGATTGCCATCAAGCTGCTCTGGGGAGGTAAATTTGGGATGGCGGGGTGGGGAGGGGTGTCCTGCACATAGGGCCAGGGAGGCACAAGGAAGATGCTGTTTATTCCAGTGCCCCTTTGCTGTCAGCCCACCCTTCAGGAAGCACAACTCAGTTGGTCACTCAGAGTCTGGTGGCTGAATGGTGCCTCTAGATAGCTACACGGGTGGGATGTGGTCTCATCTGGGAGGGAGTGGGTCTCACAGTGCCGTATTTCTCTGCTGATGGGCATTTCTCTGTTCTCCTTTCAGGTTCTGCTCCACCCCAACAGTGGGGCAGCCGGGAAGGACGGCGCAATAGAGGCACTGCGACTGGCACAGTACAAGGCGTTTTACACCACAGGTACCACCGCCCTGCTAGAGATTGTAAAGTCTGGGTAGAAAGCTCCTGGAACTCTTGGTTCTCTGCAGATAGAAAGCCAAAACTGGCTCAGGTTCATTCAACCAAGAGCAAACCCAGTGAGGAGTAAGTGTGTGCCCTGCTGCGTCTGTGCGATGGGGCTGCTGGTTTTGGAAGCACTCTCAGAGTACCAGTGGGACCCAGGCTCCCAAAGTGGGATGTGGTGGGACTCAGCCATTGCAGAGGGGTGAGGAACACAGAGGTGCTTGGGCAGCCTGGGATTTGGGTGTGTTTCTCTCCCTAGGCGGGGCCATGGCTTGCAATGGGAGCGTTGGACCAGCCGAGCATCACCACCCGCCCCTCATCTTCAATCTGGACCGTGATAGCCAGGAGCAGAAGCCTTTGGATGTGGCATCCAGAGAGTACCAGGCGGTGCTGCCCACAATCAGCAGGGCTTATGCCCAGGCTCTGGAGGACATCGCAACAGACAACATCTCAGTTGCAGATTACTCCAGAGACCCGAGCGCAGTGCCTTGCTGTGACGCGCAGCACGTGGCCTGCCGATGCCAAGCGCCAGGGGCTCGTGCAGCCACGCCGGACTGCAGCATGGAGAGGACAGCAACGTGGCTTCTTCTGTAAGCAAGTAACTCCTCAGGCTGCTCCTTTCCCTGAGCCTGGTTTCTGCCAATGGGGCTGCTTATGCGGGCAGGTGCCAGGCTGGAGGCTGCCCGCAGAGGAGAGGGATGGAGGCTGCTGTCCTCTCTGTTCATCGCTGTGACGCAGGGAGGTGAGTTGGTTGTGGGTCTGCATGAGAGTCAACTTTGCCATGGAGCAGGGCACTGGGTGGCTCTGGGCACGGGGAAAGAGCCGGGCTTTTTGTGTAGGGTTCAGCTGAGAAGGAGCCATGTCTGGGATTAAAACTACCTTCTGTGGGGGCTGGCTTCTGGCAAGAATTCCTCTGGGAAATCTGTTTGGCTTTCCTCTAAAACAGACCTTACTGGTGGGAGGATGGAGGACGGGGCACAGAGCTTCTGAGCAAACATCCCTCCAGGTGCCAAGACCCTGGAAGTCTGGGGCTGCAGAGAGAAAATTCCCAACTGGCATGAGGTGAACGCTCTGGGAACCAGAGCACCTGCCCTGCCGACTGAGGTTTATTTGGGGGGTTACGTCAGAGACCCCCCCTGTGGAAGGGACCAGTGAGTGCTGCCCTCCTCACAGGCAGGGGGCTCAGCTCAGCCCGTGGCTGCTTGGTGCTGCCCCAAGACACACATCCCAGTGTCTGGAAACGGCTTTTTTTGGGAAGGTGTGTGGGAGAGCCGTGCAGTGCTGGACGGGGGTAGCTGCTCCACCGATCCCAATGCCAGGGAGGCAGCCGGGGTGGAACAGCTCTTGTAGGGCAGATGCAGAGGCCTGGGGGGCTGCAGAGGCAAATTTGGAAGGGGCAACTGGAACTTCAGAAGCCACCAGAATTTCTCAGCAGCTGTGTGAGGGTTTTCTGAGCCAATCTCACACTCCGATTCACACAGCCAGAGCTTTCTCCAGAAAAACCCTGGGTGGATTTGTGTAAACTTGGCTTGGTGGGTAGCAGTCTTCACACCAGCTCCCCCCACCCCAAAACCCACTCTCCCACTCATGTAAGTTAATCAAGGCTGACATCTTTAGGGCCCCACGAAGAGCAGCAGGAGTACAGGCAGCGGGGTGCTAGGGACAGACCACGACTTTATTCTGTCTTTATATGTAGCAAACAGCATCTTCTCTGCAAAAATACTTTGCCTGGGTAAAATAGTATGTATATACTGTACAGAGGCATAAGTTTAATATATCTTCCTATAGGTACATTTATACACAGGAACCAGCATAAATTAGAAAAGGGACCAGTGGGTATGTATAAAATCCTGGTTACAAATCTGATTAAATTAGCATTTACATTGTTCTAATGTAAGAGTTTGTTAAATAGAGTGATGTGCATACAGTACATGGACACCCCACCCAGACACATTAACACAAGGGCTGTCAGGGCCGGGTATTCAGGTGAACATACAAAAAGCAGTGGCCCACCTTGGAGAGAGAGAGATAGAGATATATAGATATATATATTATTTTTTCTTTTCTCATCTTGGGGAACTCACAAATCTGTTCTTCGCAATTCCTGGCTTTTCCAAAGCACTTCCCAGCAGCTGCTCCTCCTCATGACCTCTTCGCTTTGCCCGACTGGCTTCCACGGCACAAGATTATCTACCAAAATCAAAACAGAAGGGCCTTACTTTTCCCAGCAACGGGCTGTGTTTGGGGTTGGTTTTACGGACATGGGAGGAGAAGGGGGAGGAATGTCCTGCTGGGTTTTTACTTTCCATTCAAAGGCAATTTGTGAGCGGTTCATTTATTTATTCTCCCCCTCCCCGAATTTACAGCCCTGGGGACAGAAACTGGCTGGCTTGGAGCTAAGTGTGTCCTGCCTCTGCTGGCACTGGGCTGAGCACAGCCAGGCTTGTGGGACTTCGGGAACCGGGGCTGAGGTTCGTTTGCCTGGCTAAATCCTCCCAAAAAGTTCAGCTCCTGGCATGATGGGAGGGGAAAGGAGTGTGCTGTGCATCACTGGAGTGTGCCGTGCTCCACCACGTCCTTCCAGGGTCTCCAGATGGAGCCCAGAGTTAACCAGCTGCATGTTAGACTGCGTTAAGCAAGGGGAAGGCTAAATATCAAGGGAAAGAGTAAAGCAGGCACAAAGAAGGAACCAGCAGCAGCGAAGACCCTGAGCCACCTCATATCACGTGCTTGGCCATAGGATGAGGCTGGAGACCCTGCAGATGCCTCTGTGGACGCTCACAAGCCAAGGTCTGCCCTTCATCAGCTCCGGCCTTGCCAGACGTGACCCGCGTCTCCCCGCTGTATGGGTGCAAAGCCCCCAGCCCCAGCTGCAGGAGGGTCTGTGCCAGCTCTTCCTTCTGGGATCTGTCTCCACGGGCTTCAGGACTGTCACTTGGCCTCATTTGAGGCGCAAGATGTAGCACTGGATTGTGTGTTTCAACCTACTGATAAACTGGGCTTAATTCTGGAAATCCTGACTGCCCCAAGTGCCTGTCTGAGCTGCGAGGGCAGGAGCTGCTATGAGGAGGCTGGTCAGGTTCTGCCAAACTTGGTCATTCCCCACGACACACGATCACCAGTAGAGATCTTCTGCACGAGTCTATCGCTGGTCCTCTGCTAACAGCCAGAAAAAAGGCATCACTTGAACTCTTCAGCGCTGTGGATCTGCTCAGCAGTACAAGGGAAACCATCCAGCAAACAGTGAGGAGGAACCTGGGCAGACAATGGTCCCAAGGAGCCAAAGATGCGTCGGCAACCTGGCTGCTTGTGGTGGGATCCGTGGTTTGGAGCAGGAGGGATGTGTGTGGACCCCGGGCTTGTGTACTGATCTGGGGAAGCACTTCTTTCCCCCTGCAGACAGCAGTGCTGCCAGGGTGGGAATGCTGGTGGGGGTGCCCAGGCTGCTGGAGCTCAGGGAGCAGGCAGGAGTGGGAGCTGCAGCGAGGAGCTGCTGAGGCCGCTGCTCAGTGCCGGGGGTTATTCCACCCTGCACACCCCATAATGAATGCTGCAGCCAGGAGCCACCGGCACGCATGGGCAGCAGCATCCTTTGGCAGCACAGTCATGCTGCCCAAACAGTTTTGGAGGTAGCCAAAGATCGATGTGAAAGATGCTTCTAAGACTATCTGTGCATCAGCGAGGGGAAGCTTGTCTTTGAAGAGCTGGCTGCTGCACGCAATCTATCCTGGGTTAATGAAATGGCTCTCCTCATAAACCCTTCGCATCAGCTCTGGTCCCCACGCTGACAAGCTTCAGTGTGCAGCCAAATGCAGGACGGATCATGTATGCCTGGGAAGGCACCAAGCAAGCTGCTGGAAGAAATCACCTTTCAGAAGCTGCTTCTTTCAGAAGAATCTCAGAAGGTACCCTGGAGTGCCCTCCTCGGGTCCAGGCTGCCTCACTAGGACTGCTTCTGTCCAACCTCACAGCACTCCCTGAAAACCATTCTGGGAACAGCCCCTACGGTGGCTCCTGAGACCAGAGCTGCACCCTGCCTGGCCTGAAGCAAACACCAACACAGGTGGAAACCTCACCAACACCCACAGGGAGGTGGTGGCAGGTAGCCAGAAAACAGCTATCATCACCTTGGGTTTGCTGTTGCCATCCCACAGAGCCTTCTGACCAGGCAGAGCAAGGGTGATGCAGCCTCCTCCCAGCACGGCTCAAGCACAGCGCCTTCTCTTTGCTGCAGCCGTTCGTCTCAGCAATGCCCTGGCCCTTTCTGTGTAAGACCTGAAAGCGCCCAACCTACGCCTCAGCATGAGCAAGAGATGTCACTGAACTCACTGAGCCTCCTGCTGCAGGGTCCTTCAGCTCTCCTGGCATGATGAGTAGCAACATCCACATTGGCTCTTGGAGAGGCCACTTTTTCTGAGCCTTCCTCGGGCTTTCCATCTCTTCCTGACCCGTCCCTCCTCCTGTTTAACAAAGGGGCCGTTTTCAACAACCAGCAACAGATTTTCTGTTAGGCTGAAGCTGTTTTTCCTCACTCTCCACAGCTGAGGCTCTGGAGTCTTGCTTGAGGTCAGGGGAAGGCAAGATGTTTCCAAATGGAGAGGAGCTGCTGTTTCTCCAGAAGGATGCCGGAGTTCAAAGCCGTGGCGTGGGCTGCGGGTGAATGTTCCATTTTGTCACAAGTTTTGAGGTTTTTAAACGTCTTTTTTGTTGCACACTGGAAAACCAACAAAGCCCTTCCCATGTTTCCGCAGCGCGGAATGCTGTCAAAACATTTTTGTTGGATCAAGTCAGGTTTTTCTCTCCCTCCTTCTCCACACTGAAGTGACCGATGCCTGAAACCCCTCCTTGAACACGTCATAGGGACCCAACATCTCGGCTGAGAAAACAGCAGAGTTCAGTGAAATCCAGAGCATCAAAACATCCCAACCAACTCTCATGCTCGCACGCAGCGGGAGCCAGCGCCGCACCGGATGATGGACACAATGCCAAAGACATTACTGTCAGCAGTTTTGGGGAAGGGACACCCAAAGTCCTCGCTGCAGAGCCATTACCTGGCAGCTCCAATTGCTAAGCCATCATTTTGGGGAGTATTTTGGGAAAGCACCTTTCCCCCCCGTGCCACTGCCTCCCTAAGATGACCCGTGGAAGAGGCTGTCAGGCTAATTACAGCACAGGATTCTGACAGATCACAGTTGGTTTAACGAGGTGCCTGCTGTTCTACAGCAGGGGAAAGGGCTGCTCTTACACGGCACGGTCCCAGCAGGAAGGCTCACGGAGGAGCAGCGGGATTCCTGCTCACTGGCTTCTCCTTGTCCCCAAACCAGGAGCAGGTTTGTCAGAGGGAAGCACAGGATTTCTCTCTGGCCACCAAGCTTCTCCTGACTCTAAGCAGAGGAGGGATGTTTTAAACATCCTTCTTGCGTAAAGGAGCTGGGCAGTTAGAGACCTCTTGGTCTCAGTTTGCAGCAGGTTATGGTGCAGGTAACAACAGAGAATGGGTCTGAGGTTAGCGTGGCTTAGAGAGTTGGATTTAGGCAGTGGTGTTGCAAAAGGAGCTGTGAGCTGGTGGCTGTAGATAAGTAGCACTTTCTAACAGCTAATGGGAAGGGGCCTCAGCACACGGAACAAATCCTGGCATCCCGATAAAGTTTCTACTTCCTCCTTCCCAGGCAAAACTCCCAGAGCAGGATACGTGAAACGGGAGAAGGGACTCAGAGGTCTACCAAGCCTACACCTTGAAATCCACCACAAGACTGCTGCATGAGGGCATTACGAGTACCAAGACACCGCCGATTACAGCCAGATTATAGCATGGTACCGACATCTGTCCACTCAGGGGTCAGGCACTTAACATGACAGATACGTGAGCAGTAGTAGGAGGAGTAGGAGAGACGCTGCCAGGCTTATGTTTGGTTTTAAGAAGCCAGTATCTCCTTCCAATGGTAACTGAGAAAGTGCCCTGTAAAGATCATGAACCAGCTTAAAGCAGTTCTGCCTTTCATCTTCGTGCTTAGAGGAGTTTCCTTTTCGGTTACCTTGGAAATGGAGAGACTGAGGAGGCTCGGGTATGTCCCAGTTGCATTCCATAAACTAGTACAACTGATTGTAACTGCAACAGGGAGTATTAAGATTTTATTTCTAAGTGAGGGTACTGTTGGAAATAAAGCTGCTCCTAGGAACTCTAGAAATCTGCGCAAGGCACAAAGGTCACACCTGGACCTGAACATCTGCAGTTCATTCAACTGGTTTGCTCAGATCCATCTCTAATGATTAGGTTTGATCATCTTTGCCCCATCCCCAGCTGCCATTTAGTGGGGGGGCTAATTTTCCTGGCACTGTCCCTATACCTTAATGAGTTATTTTAGACTTCACAGTGAGCTGGGACAAGGTGGGGACAACAGTATCTCTTCTGTGAGAGGTTAATACTTTCTTCTTAGCATGAGGACTGAATTGCAGGTTTAGGGGTCCCGAATGCTCACAGGAGGAAACTCATTCTCGTCATCGAGACACACTGGTCCAGTTGCAAACTCATGCTCTGGGATAACCTCTCCTCGTAGGGCACCGCCATCCTCTGAGTAACCTGTCCAGGTAAAATACAAAACATTATTGATAAATGGCTAGAAGGAGGCTGGGAACAAAGAGCAGGGACACTGTGTTACCATCTTTTTAGCCTGGCACTGGTTTCTCTGCGTTTTTGGCAGAGCTCTGTGGGACTGGGGCAGGGAAAGGTACCACCATGGACACACCAGATTAGGGAAGAGACTGCATAGCTAGCTCCTGTGGCACCCAGCTTTTCTGCTCCCACCATGAATGTAAGCACCAATTCCAGAATAAGTTTCACATCTTTATACAAACCTTCGGACTCAGGGAATATAAGGAGTAGTCACCCAGCCTTCTCCTGCCACAATTTGGTGCTGGGTTTGTTAGGGTAAAATGTATCAGGTTTAGAGAATCCGTAGCAGTCTCACCACAAAAACAGGGAGATCTGACTCCTACACCCAAGGTTTCAACTCCTGGAAACCAGCCTGGCAGCAGCTGCTGCCTGTGCAAGGAGAAGCGCTGGCAAGGGTCCCCAGGAAACAGAGCAGAACACACCAGGCTTGGTTTTGGAGCAGGGGATGAACCAGGTGAGGTCCAGAGTCCCGCTGCCCCAGCCTACAGTGCTCATGCGGTGTTTCTGGTTGAACCCTTGGAGCTGGGAGACCTTCCCCTTTGCCCCAGGGTGCTTTCTTGCTTCTGTGCCTGAGGAAGGGCAGATGCTGCACTTACCCGGCATGGTCGAAGTTGAAGGCACTGTACTTTGTCTGGCTACAGTTGCTGCATAAGATTGAGGTAATGGAGGCTGAAGGTCATTTTCTTTGTTCTCCTCCATCTTTCCTGAGCCAAGGAGACTAATTGTACAGGAGGAAGAGAAGGGAGAAGAGTTAAGTTCTGATCCCAACCATTCCTCCCCTAGCACCACCCCAGACAAGTACACGCATCCAGGTCTTCTGGAAGCACATCACCCGTCCACATCGCTGCACACAGGCTCTGCCTGCAGCCCCAGCAGCAGAGGAGAGCACTGTGCTCCCCAAGGAACGCAGGGGAGGAAGCAGAAGATAGGGGAAGCACTACTTCAACTAGAGGACAATGCTGGCATGAGAACAGAAGGGAACAGATTGACCACAAAGGCTTTAGGTTACAAAGGCAAACAGTGTTTCTAATCACAGAGGGGACTCCAAAGGGCTTCCAACAGGAGCGGACTAGATGGGAAAAGCAGCACTGGCTAGTTCAGGGCAGTGTTTGAGCAGAGATACAGTATGATGTAACATAACTCATGACCCAAGGGCCCTTTTCAGGCCTCTGATGCTGAGAGGAACCCACATACAAAGCTGTCCTGTCAGCTCCGGACAGCCACTTTGGGATGGGAGCAGACGGGCGTCAGCAGCGGCCGAAGGCGGCCGGAGCACGCTGGACAGCGCAGCTCTGAAGTGCTGTGGGTGGGTTTGTGGCTTTTCAAAGTCTGCTGGCATTTTCCTGGCTGCCAGCCACCTCCCAGCTCAGAGCACATGTTATATCGCACCCCAAAGACTTCACATCTGGAGCCAAGTCGCCCAGATGTGTGTGTGTGTGGTGAGGGGGGGGGGGTTTACATGCTTAATCACATTTACATGCAAACTGAAGAGCAGCTTGGAAGATGCTGCTTTGGTGCTGGGCGCCTGCAGGCGTGTGGCTGTGCTGGGTTTTGTTTACAGAAGCTCCCAGCATTGCTCCACACCATCCCACCCCAAAGTACCAGCTCTCCAGCCTGGAGAAGGTGCTCTGCTCTCCTGCCACCACGGTGGTCAGCGCTCTGCTGCCTGCCAGAGGCATTGCCCAGGACACAGCCTGCCCACCTCCACTCTCTAAGCTGGGTTGTACCACAACTGCTGAGGGATCTGAAATGTCTCTGGTTTCTCCTGCAAGAAGCCCCAAATATCTGCCTGCTGACGTGGTTCCCACCCACATCTGCAAGATGAGGCAGCTAAAATCACCAAGTCAGTTCTAACACACTTGCTCCTACAGCTCCATTCTGAGATTTCAGGTGAAATTTCCCTTGCTTTTTTTTTTTAAAAGATCAACCTCTGTATCAGATGTGTCTGGAGGTATAATTACCTGTGTTTCTTAATTAAGACACACTCTCCTCCATCTTGTGGGTCCAGGTTATAGATATAGAGATGTCCATCTGACGTAGTCACCAAGAGTCGAGGCAGCTTCTGAATCCTGATGAGAAAAGCCCAAACAGCACTGGCACACAGATACAGCACATGCTTGTGCTCTGCCCGCACGGGAGCAAGATAAGGGGCAGCAGGGGTGGTGTTCTGCAGAGATAGTTGTGTCTGCTCACAGCCTGGCCTGGAAAATACGTACGTGGAGAGGGCGCAGATGTTCCTTTGTCCAGAGATGTTCAGGCGGACAGTGGCAAAGGCTCGATCCTGGTTCATCATGCCTGATACCTGAGCAGGGAGGTAGTTGGTAGCAGCCTGGAACATCTTCCCCATGTAACCACTCCAGGTTGGAGGCTCTTCTGGCCGGCTGAAGGGGTCACAAAGCAGCATCAGTGAGGCTACCGCAATCAGGCATGACAAAAGAGATCAGGAACAGCCAAAACAATCCCCATCTCAGATGCATGAAGGCTTTCTTTGGGGCACCTGCACATGCTGTGCACCAGCCTCGCTGGGTACACGGGAAGGAGGTGGGGGACAGTGGCAGCTGCTCATGGCAGGTATGTGGTGAGGAAGAGGGGGCAACCTGTGTCAAAGCAGACACCTGAATCAGAGACACCCCTGGGGCAGGCAGGTTAAGCCAGGCTCACCCTCTCACCTATCAGTGAGATGCTCCAGTTTAAAGATGTGCACTGTCTCCGTATTGCTGGAAGCACAGAGGAACTGGGAATCCATGCTGAACACCAGGGAGCTGATGTTCACATACCTAGGGACAAGCAAAGACAGGACCAGTCATTTCATGGCATGCTGTTCAATGGGAACCGCTCAGTTTTGCTCACAGAGATGAAGAGGAAGGAGCCCCACACACAGCGAAGAGCACCCTGCCTGGCTGCTGCTGACCTGCGGGCTGGCTGACTGGCGTTTCCCTTTGCTCAGCAGAGCTGGAGATAGCCTTAGGTAGTGACAAACAGCCAGAGATGTGGAAAAGCCCTTGTTCACACAGCTGTCTGTGGAGTGAACATCTGTGACTACCTTGCTATGGCTTCTGGTATTGCAAAGGCAAGGAATGATAGCCACAGCACTGGGCAGCCAGATACATGCAGCATCTCCTCCTGCACAGGCTTGGTAGGGCTGGGCTGTTCTGGTCACAGCAGTTTTTGTCCTTGCACAAGTGGGTGTAAAATCAGAACCAGGTCAGGGATGGGGAAGAAGGAAAAGCCAGGAAAAACTGTACAGAAAATGTTTGAGGGAGGTTGCTGGAGGGAGCCACAGCCCATGGCCACCGCTGAGACTCGGGCTCTGCACAGAAAACCTCCTTTGAGAGGACGAGAGTTGGGCTGGTAACATCAGGGACTTCATTATTTCAAGTAAGAAACAAGGAAGGACAGAGTAAAGGGACAGAATCCACCTCTGTTCTCTGCAATCGCCCTGCTCTGTGACACACTGAACTGAATCACTAAACTTGCCGGAGGCAGCTGGGTGCAGCGTGGCTGGCTGGCACAATGACACTTCTATCTGATACGCTTGCACTTGTTTTCTTTCTGCAAAAGATGCCAAAGCCACCAGGATCCGATGTTGCCCTATCCCTGTGTTTACACTGCTGCTTCTGGAGTCCTCTGTGTACTTGTCACCAGCAGAAGAAGGAACTGACCTTTTCATCCCTCGCCGGAATTCGTAGAGCTTTTGCCCACCAGGAATGCAAAAAACACGAATGACTGTGCCCTGCAAAGAATGCAAATGGAAAGATCAGGCAAGAGCAGGGCAAAGAGCGTGAGCCCTTACTCTGACACACCCAGGAAACTCAGGACGTGCAAAGGCACCTCCTGTTTGCCAGCTGAACCTGATACACTGGCCTCAAACGAGTCAGAGTCCTTTCAGTGCCCCTCCTCTGTTAGCCCGTTTGTGAGCAGGCAGCTCAAAGATCTCTGTGCTCCCAGCAGCCGTGCTGGCTGGGATGCCTTGCCAACAGCGGGCAGAGAGCACAGGCAGCAGGGAGGGGGCCGGCAGCAGCGCTCACTCACTTTTTCAGAAGCACTTGCCAGCTTGGAGCCGGTGGAGTTGAAGGCGAGAGCAGCCAGAGGCCCGTCGTGGGCAGGAATCGTGCAGGCTGTTTTCTGTGGTAACGTGAGTGCAAGGAGACATGTTGTAAGGGCAGGGCGTTCCCTGCCTCACACCTTATCCTTATAGGGATTCAGATAGGGATTCATGGGATCCTATCACACAGTATCCCTTCAACATCCTCATCTGTTTCTTATCTTTGCCCTGCCTTGAGCTCACTTCCCACCTACACTGGCCACGGTGATTACAGCAAGCTCATTTCAGGGGCAGAGGTCCTCAGCTCCCCATGCCTCTAGCCTGTGGGATCCCCACAACAGCATCTCTCCAGCCTGGCGTTCTGCTGTGCAGAGACAGAGCCGGCTCCCAGCAATGAGCTCGGCTGTACGGAGAATCCTGCGGCAGCGACACCACCCTGATGCCTGCAGGGAGCCCAGGCCCTCACTAGGACCTCTCACAGCAGCAGCGTGTTTTCCCCTTGTGCTCCACTCCTCCCCTGCTGCAGATCCTTAGCTCCTTGCACATACAGAGCAACAGCCTTATGCAATCTAAAGCCCTGGCATAAACAGCAGATAATCATGATCCTGCTTCCAGGCAGAGGCAGATTTCCTGAGAGGGGCTTTGGACACCTCATGCTCTCCATGACTTTGGGTCCAGCATCCCTTCCAGCTCACAGTGTGACAAGGCAGCTGCTGCAGGTCCTGTGCTGTGCCTGGAGCGGCTCCAAACCCCCCTGAGCCACTCTGGTCACATCACCCCCATGGGATACCCCACTGAAGCCCCTGTAGGACCCCCCCTCTATCAGCCTGACAGCAGCCTGCAGGGTAACTGGTCACATTTCCCTGAATATCCCATACTGGGAGATGGATGTCCTGATCTCATGGATGTCCTGACCTCAAAGAGGTTGCTTCGTATGGCGTCCTGACAAGGGGGATGGGGAGTGTGCCTGCCCCAGGCAATCCCCTCACAGTCTAGCTTGGTGGAGTGTATTTATTCATCCTTCCCAAAGGCCCCACTGGCTTTGCTGTGGTGATGTTTGTTTTCAGTCCCTGCCGGTATCCAAATGGGCGAGCTTCACACTTACCAAAGTGTTTCCGTCGTAAAGCACGATCTCTCCACTGGTCGCACTGCCGGGATAAGCCAAGTAGGAGTTGGCGTGGTTGATCGAGAGAGCGCAAAGACCTGGCAAGGAGAGAAGGATGCAGCTGAGGCTGTTTGCTGTTGGGAGGGGGGGGCAGAAAGCAGAAACACGGCCATGGACACTATAGGGGGTTCAGGCTCTGTCCCATTTTGGGGCTGTGTCTGGTGCACGCCAGCTGCATGCTGGCAATGCCTCTGCCGTGGGGACACCTGCTGGTATGGGACAGTATGGCTCCCTTCTCCTGGCCACCAACCTCCCCCAGAGCCTGCTCAGAAGGATCCCAGGTCCTACTCTTGAGCACAGCCTTGGCTTCTCCTCCTTAACAATCTCCTTTGGCCTTCCCAAAGGACATCTTGGTCTCAGGGCTATAAGGACTCCTGTCCTTACACATCTGGGCATCTCCAGATGTGCGCAGAGTGCAGATGCTGGGGCACAAGCTCAGCTGAGCAGTGCAGGCACAGCCCTGGCATGACGGCTGGCAAGGGAAGGCAGCACTGTGGGGCTGCACAGCCCTGGTTCCCTTTAAAGGGAAGCAGAGAGACAAAGTAAACGCCCCAGTTGTGCAGGGAGTTTCCGGCTGATGAGGAACTTGAATGTCACTGCGTTGTAGCCAGAGGGGGAATTCTTCCCCATGACAGCCATCTGCTTCTGTGCCAACACGAGCATAGAGGTTCCCAAACAGCCCCTTCAAAGTGAGCAGGACTTATGCGATAAGACAGGGATGGATGATGGGGGGATGGATGGATGTGTCCCTTGCCTGCCCTCCAGGTGACCTCAGCAAAGAGCATCTCTTCCTGCCTCTCACATCTCCTGCTGGCTGAGGACCCACCCTGGTGAATCCTGTCACACACAGAAACGGGTCTCGCTTCCTGCACCACGTCCTCACAGTCCTCCCAAATCCGACTCAAGGCTTCAGCATGACCTGAGCTTCCTGGACATGCCGGGGGATTCCCACCTCATTCCATATGTGGAGGAAGCCGCGGGGTTAAAGGCTGCTGGGGATCCTGCCATCCTGCCCAAACAGGACGCCCGCACGCGTGCACGTAAAGGCACGGACGTGCGCACACATGCCGTGCAACCTGTCATGTCAGGACACAGCCCTGGCCCGGGCCCAGCAGTGGGGAAGGAGCGGCTCAAGCTCTCCTTTTAGGTCATTGTTTATAGCTAAACAAAGAGACTGCAGCAGAGCCAGGAGCTGCAGGATCAGCCAAGGGCCCCAGGGATCCACTCCCTATCAATCAGAGGCATTTACATCATGCCCAGGACACCGTGCAGGGGGAAGAGGCGCCGCAGCAAAGTGTGGGCAATGAGAGCGCCCTTCAAGAGGGAGGGATGGGAGGAAGGCAGAGATAGCCAAGATATTTTGTTTGTGATGAGACGAGCAAGGGTGTCTGTTCAGGATGGTCTTCTCCTGGCCCAGGCAGCCCTTTCTCTAAGCAGAGTATCTAGAGAAGGTTCAAGTTAAACAAAGCAAGCTCTGAGCGGCTGGTGTGAGTCACTCGCTCCCTCAGCTCCGCGTCTGGCTGGGACAGACAGACGGGAAACAAGGCCAGGGGAAAACACAGATGTGAGTGTACTGGGCTGACCTCTGGGACACACAAAGAACAAGGATCACAAGGGACATGAGCCACCTTTGAAGATGCTCCTCTGCTCTCGGCAGCCCCAGAGCCCTGACGAGGGTTGGTGCATGTGGTGGCAGGCTCGGGAGGGAGGAGGCAGGCTGGTGCTGCTCAGCATGGCAGCTCTGGGAATGCCACATTGCAGGTGGTTTCCTCGAGCAGCATGGAAAAAAGCTACTGCAACCAAGAAGCCTGGCCTTGCCCCCCCCAGCCAGCAGGTCCAGGTGGATCTGCGGTTTGGGTGGAGCCACGTGAGATCCTTCCCAAAGCTGCAGTTGTCCCTGAGGTTTGTCCTCATGGCATGGACATTGGCATGAGCACTGCAACCTCTTCCAGGTGCAAATCCTGCCCCTGACATGAGCTCCATGAGAAACTCTAAGTTTGAGCACACATGAAAAAACCCAGGCTGAACTGGGAGCCAAGGTCCTGGCCAGCAACAGACAGGGATCTCATGGTGACTGGCCGGTGGGTGTGCAGCACATCCCAGTCTTCACCATGCTGGTGTTACTGTGCCCATGATGAAGACCCTGGGGAGGTGGCACGCTTGCTGTGCAGTTCTACACCCCCTCAGCACAGATCCCCCCCTTCTGAAAAGGGTTATGCAAAGAGCAGTGAGGCTGGACAGTCTCCACCTCCTGAATACGCCATCCTCGAGGTCAGGCTTGGGACCAAAGCAGATGGTCCAGGGCCAAAGGGAGCACGCGTGGCACAGCGCTTGTCACTCAGCTTGTTTCAGTGACAGCTGCTGTGCTAACAGGGCTTGAAAACATTAAGCCCCTGTGAAGTCCTGTGATCTGCAGCAGCCTAGTCCCGTCCCGGTGAGTGCTGACTGCTGCTGCTCTTAAACCATGAGCTGATGGCTCAGCCCCGCTGCAGAACAGCTTCAGGCCTGGGTATCCCTGCCCTTCCTGCCACTGTCTCGGGAAGGTTTTAAACTTTAATTATATTTGCAATGTTTAGTATGTTTAATCCACATGGAGAGGCCATCTGTTGAGATCTGAAGTAGGTCAGGGAAGCTGCCGGAAAGCATCCCATGTAAAGCCCAGAAGCCAGGCGTGAGCACATCAGCAACTTCCCACCCACCCCTGAAACGCCACTGCAGCCTGCGACCGGCCGGGCTATCACAGCACCGTACAGCAGCGCTGCCGCAGGCACTTGGCCAACGTTCCCTATCCGGGGCTAAAAATAGCTCCTCTGCCATGAGCAGGAAAGCCGGATTCACCCCACGCTGCACAGAGAGGATCTGTTCTGCAGCCACCCGCCCTGCCTCTTGGGTTTGCAACATATATGGAATATCAGGTGGCAGCCCAGGCTCCTGGGAACTCCCTGGCAGGGAATCAGCGTTCTGCCTGGCTGTGTTTTCTGCCCTGGGTCATCTTTACAGTGTTAATCACTTTGGGAGCTGACCCCAAGCCTGTAAGTAATCACAGGAACTTTCTACCTTAGGGGAGGAGTGCGTCTCCACGGCCAAAAGAACCTGGGTTAACCACAGGTCTGCAGGGGATGCCGGGCCGCTCAGCACAGTGTGACAGGGAAGCAGGGCTCCTTTGTCCAGAGAGCAAAAACACTGCAGGGCTCTCTGACGTGTGGCACGGTGAAGGAAGGGCAGGGAGCCCCAGAGGGAGAGATTCAGGTTGTCCTATATATCGAAGGATACTCGAGGTCCTGGCCTGCCTCACAGCTTTCTGCTTGGGAAGGAGAATAAAGGCACACAGCACGGACATCCCACCAAGGAGCCAAACCTGGGAGGTGAAGTCAGCCCACACTGACCATTTCTGCTCTCCTTTGATGTGTTTTCTCAGGGCAGAGCAGGGTTTCTGCTCTCCCAAGCCCGACCAACAGCTGCCATGCATTTCTGGCTTCCCAAAGCTGAATTAAGATACACAAAACCCCAGGCTGGTTTCCGTTCTAACATGAGTGTTGTGGGTCTGCAAAGCTGCAGGGCTGATCTCTCCCTTTCACACAGTTTTTCTGTCCTTACCTGTTGTATTTGGAGGCGTATCCAGAATAGTCTTCAAAAGCTTCATGTCCTTAATGTTATGGATGTAAATTGACTCCTCCAGACAAACAACCAGCCTCTGCAAGGACACAAGGGACATGCACAGAACCTCACCAGCACAGGCATGCTGCCTCTGTCTGCTGCTCCTGTATCTCACACACAAGGATCTTCACTGTTAGGGAGACTCAACAGGAGTTTCTCATGCACTGAGACACAACAGAAATGTGATCTCTTCTGCTTCTCCATCCCCTCCCTTGACAACCTCCTGGTCTTGCTTTAGAAAGCAGATCAAACACTGTGACCTCTCTGCTTCTCTAAGAGCTGATCTTCCACACCCCCAGCCCTCAGGAACTGGAAGACCCATCAGGGTTATACCTAAGCCATGGGGCCTTGACTGCCCCCCATGCCTCCCCCCGTTTTTCTCTGCAGTTCTTTTCATAGCAAATTACTTTTTGATCATCCAGACTGGGCAGCAGAGAGGCTGCCAGTGCTGCCTGTCAGTATCCTACAGACAGAGCTACGTGCCCCTTGCCATGACTCCTTCCCTGCTTTGGGAGTGAACATTTAGGTGATGGGCCTCCTGTGGCTGCTAAACTGAATCCAGCTGTTCAGCAAATGGTTTCTTTTCCCATTGGGCAGCAGCAGAGAAGACTGCTCTGTGAGCCTGGAGTAGTGCAGAACTGCCTAAAAACTGGGCCAGGAAACCCTTGTTCAGGGCGGTCACGGGGGCTTGTGTTTCACACTGAGTATTTACCCCATCCTGGCAGAGGGACAAGGTGGGTCCATGTGCTTGTACCTCTTCTGATGAGCTCCCAGGAACACCCACCCTCCCAGTCAAGAGGCAGGTGCTGAGAGAGGAGCTGCCAAGCCATGGGGAGAAAAGGCAGAGAGGGAAGAGGAAGCCCGACGTTTCAGCCTTAGCACTGGGCCACCATCTCCATGACCACTCAGCTCTGTGTCTCTGCTAGGGCCAGATCTCCACGTGTTACCACAGACACATTCTGCATAGAGGCTTTTTTGGGACCAGGCTTTGGATCTGGCTGAGGAGTTGTGATTTCAAAGCCTGGAGAGCACACAGCTCCACCTACATTAGTGCCAAGCGTCCCAAAGTGCTGAAACCGTAAGGCCAGGCTCCATCCAGGCTCCTGAAGTTGGAGCACCCAAATCCATGCACAGGAAGCCTCCACCTCCTTAGAAATGAGGCCACTGATTTAGCATCTAAATGTGGAGCTTAGTCACTAACTTGAGACACCCACATTAGAAGGTCTTTGCCTCGCTCCACCATTACTCTCAGATCAAACTCTTTCCCACTTCTATTCCTGCTAACCACAGCATCTGGGGCTGTGTCAGAGCCCTTCTGCATTTCCAGGAAGACTTTGCCTTCTCTACAGAAACAGCCATTAACTGCAGAGCCCAGCAGAGTATTATTTATACAGCTGATTTCAGCAAAGCCACCATGTGCTTTCCCAGAACTTGGAAAACACGCTGCTGCTGCTGCTGCACAGGTGAAGGGAGGCAAAGCAACAGCGAGAGCTGCACAGAACGATGCTGGTACCAACAGGGATGAAATCCAGGACAGTGACAGGTGTGGGAGGGGAACTGATGAAGGAAGCCTGGACAAGCTCCCCATGAGCTACAGAGGGATGGTTCTCTGCCCTCTGCCTTCCAGGCAGCCCTGCAGCCCACGCTACTGCCAGTGCAAAGCCTGTTGACATGAGGAATGGGCTTTACTCTTGGTGTACACCCAGAAGGAGCCTCAGAGGTGTTCTGATGGCTACACAGGGTTCAGGGCACCACGTGGAGTACAAAATGTTACCACTCACTAGTGCTTTTCTTCAGCATTTCACTTCAACAGGAGTCAGGTTAGGGGAGCTGTGTGTTGAGGACCTGCATGTGTTGGGCACAGACACAGCCAGGGAGAAGTACCAAACCTCTCCTAAGAGTTCAGCAGGGTTTCAGCGGTGAATAACAACCCAGGGAGGCTGGAGGAGAGCTTCTCAGCATGCCACAGCACAGCCTCACTCCCCACTCTGGCAAAACCACCGTCTGCCTTAACACACTTGAGTTGTAGTGGAGCCTGGAGAGAAGAACTCCTGTGGATCAACAACAGCCCAGGGACTCACTCATTCACACGACGAGGACTTTTCCACTGAGAGAGCAAATTGAAACATGCAGCATTTGTTTGAGACCTGCTCCTGGTTTATTTGCCACCACGTTCCTCTGCCAATGCCCCATGTGGGATCTGGCTTTCTATGGCTTTTAATGATGGCCAGCTTTCAGACAGATGCCCAGGGAAAAGGCACAAAGGGCACAGCTCATGCAGAACCCAGCTGCTGCCAGTTTAAATCTTGAATGTAGATAGAAACTGTGATTACTCTTGTGTCTACCCAAGTACCTGTAGCAGCTTCCTGTCTCTCTCAGTTTGTCTGTGTTACAGCCCTGCCTGGGATGTGAATCCAAGCTCATAAAGCAGCCAAGGACATGGATGCCAAGCTGGGCCTACCCATCATCTTCAGGCAATCTCTGGAGCAGCATGTGAGGAAAAGCCTGGACTTCTTTGATTCTCACACCAACCTCCCAGAGCTGCTAAGCAGAACCTCCCAGTTTAATTTTATACACATAACACCTATCTTGCTTTGCCAGCTCCATTGTAAGTTGAAGTGAAAAAAATCAATTTAGGACAGATTTAATTGGAGTACAGGAACTTCTGGTCAAACACAGCTTTACTGGAAACTCAGCCCAGAGTTCCCTTACGGGAGAGCCTTACTGCAGGACTCCCTGTTGCTAACTGAGGAGAGGCTGATTATATACAATTAAAGAAACTGCTTATTTCTTCATTGTAAAACATCCTCCACTTCTTAGGGCACATACTTTGAAAAGAATTATGGACAAGAAAAATGGCTTTAAATCCTTCAAAAGGGTTCAGTGTTGCATGAGGCTGTGTCAGGCCAAAGAATCACATTCTAAAAGCTTTATTCTAAGTGGCCTGAGTGTTTTCTGTACCCTTAAAAATAAAACAGGGCTGTGCTAGCAGTAGGTGAAGTAGCCTTTGCCTCATCCACAGAGTTCAAGTTACTCCTGGGTTTTGTTACCACCTCTGAAGGTCATTTGCAACCAGGATGGCAGAGGCGGGCCTGAAGTCAGGATGTGGAATCCCAGGGAGGAAAGAAGATGAAAAGGTGTTTTTTTGGCACAGCTGTGTGCTGAATAGGCAAGAAGGGAGACAACAAAAAGCCTCTGTGTAATTGCTACGAAAACAAAGACTTGGCTTCATTTTATGGAAGCAAACTGTTGCAGCAGATGATCTCCATGGCCCTCAGAGGTCACTGAGCCTGAGGTGAAGATGGTAGCAGAGGACAAGTGCCTACCCCTCCAGTCCCACTCCACAGCCTCTGTGCAAACCCACCCAGGCTGCCAGTGGGGTCCCAGCTGGAACAGCAACACCAGGAAAGAGCCAGAGGACAACCCTGGGCAACTCCCTTGCCCAGCTTCTCACCTGACGGTTCAGCCGGATGGACAGTATGTTACTGGAATAGCTGTAGTTGCAGATCTCTGTCCCTTTCTTGAAGTGGTAGACATTCATTTGCTGTGGCTTGGCATGACTGACCACTACCACAAGGCTGCTGGAGAACAGACGCTCCACGATGTAAACATCTGGGATTTCATCTGGGCACAGAAAGAAAGCAAGAGGTTTAGGGCCAGGGTTGGCTTGACCAAGCAAGACTCAAGAGGGAGTTGAGTTGGGACACTCAGTGCTAAGATATTCAACATCTGCTCTTGTTAAAAATTTCTCATACCTGAGAGCATTTAGAATAGAGTAGGAAGGGGTTAATGAGCACTCCCCTGAAGGCAGAATTTAAGCCAGCCCCCCTGCTAGTGCTGTTGTGCCTCTCCTGGGCAGGGCCTTCCAGCTGCAGCTAATCCTTGACAAGGGGATATAGGAAGGAGGAGCTCACCCTGCTCAGTCACAGAGTTTCCATGAGGGAGTGAACAAGTGAGGGCTTACTGAGGTAAGGAACAAGCTGGGTGTAACTTGCTGTTTGTTCTGTATGGTGCCTGATTCCTCCCAGCCTCCCTGGGGAAGGCTGCTATGTTTAAGTCCTCCCTGTCACTGGGGCTGTGAGACTCTGGAGAGCCCCAGCGTGGCTGTGGGGAGTGGTGGTGTGGTATGGCTTGCAGAGACTGTGTTTGGGGTGACTCCTGTTGTGTTGAAGAGGCACTGTTACAGTGTACCTAAATCATCAGGGACTATGACAGTTGAGATAGCCCTGAATGGAGCTCAGTGCTTGAGTTGCCCTGCACTGGGACCACTGGTGTCTCTGCCTACCTCCCTGAGTGTGTCATCAGCAGGGAACCTGTTTCTCTCTGGCTCTGGGGGAAACCAAATCTCCTAAAGAATCTTAAAATAAGTCTATGACTTGCTGTGATGTAACAGCTGAGAGATCCTGTGGGGCAAAGAGGAAAAGGGCCTGGACTTTCAGCCAGGTGATGCAGTGATGTCTGGTTGCTGCAGCTCCCTTTGTAGCCAGTGGAGAGACCCTAGCATCTCCCAGCTCTGAGACTGATCTTCTGTGCATCTCAGCTGAAACATTCTGGCCATGGCCTGAACAAGACCACAACACATGCTCCATGAAGCCTGACTTGTTTTGGGCTGCTAAGCACATCACATGCTGCTCTGAGCACAGCTAATAGCTGAAAGCCTGCTGTGAGTGACCTTCTTACACAGGAAACCTGCTAAAAACATCTTGCCTGTAAATACCATGCTGGGCTAAAAGCCTGTGAGTTGTGCAGCATCTGTGCTGGGATTCTGCAGTCTCCCATCCATGTATCTGAAACATACAGATGGTGAGCTACCTCTGAATACTGGTTTGGGAGAAGCTGCTGCTGTCACACTGACAGCAGTGAAAAACAAGCTGGACTAAACTGTGGGACTGTTTCAACCTTGTGGAAGCACTGCTGAGTGTTCAGTGGCTTCTTAAAGGTTGTAGCTCACTCTAAAGGCTGCTCTGCACAGGACAAGAACCAGAACTGTTCCCCTCCAGATAGGGGTAGGGCAGAAATGCTGTCATGTGTGCAATGGCAGGGAACAGGATCACCTCCTCAAGGCAGATTGAAGTGCTCTAACCCAGGTAAAGTCTGTCAACTGACACTGCACCCAAGTGAAACAGGAGACTTACTGCTTTCATGGACCTGGTCCAGTTGCTCCACAGAACTTAAGGAGAAAAGCCTGTATCCAGTTGTTGTTCCAATTGCCAGGGAGCTGCAAAGACAAGACAGAAGCTTGCTAGTTTAGATCTTGTGGCTTCAGATGACAGTAAGAGTCCCTGCAGGTGGGGGAAAAGGAGTAGTTCCTGGTACAATGACCTGTGATGGCACAACTTCAGTTTCTACTCTTGACCTAAAGCATATGAGGTAACACACCTGAGAAGCCTGCTTTCCAGCTAAGGCAGCCTACAGAAAGCAAGTTATCCCTGTGAGACTGCAAACTAGCCACTTGTATGGCCCTGTGGCTGCTGGAGGAACAAACAGGTGGTATCTACCTGGAAGGCTGCAGTCAGGGTCTTTGGGATATAAAAGGAGGCTGTTTCCTAAGGCAGGAGCTGATCCATCTCCATGGACACACTGGCTTGGGAGGGCTGTGGAAGCTTTGCTCTCACAGCTAATGGCAGTGGGCACAGGCATGCAGTGCGAGGCGCTGTCCTGCCAAGCGCTGGCTCTGCTCAGCTCCAGATATAGTAAGCAGCAGCATCTAGGACTTAAATCAGCAGCCAGCCCAGAATACCAACACACAGCGCTTGTGGCGGTGGCCAGCAGGTTCCCGTCAGCAGCACATCGCCGCCCGTCAGAGCGGGCTCTGTTCAGGCGCAGCAGGTACACAGCAGCGCTGCAGAGGTACGGCTGTTTCCAGGTGTGAGACCGGGGTCTGCCATCCTTATCGGGTACTCCAGCATCTGGGCTCTGGCGGCCAGGCACCGGGCAGCTCGCTGCTCCGGGATGTTTGTTGTCCTGCTTGGAAGTGGTTCTTAAATGGCTGGTTTTGAGCGGGTAAAGCAGAGGTTAGGAGTGGCTCCAGGGGAACCCTCCGCTACCCTGAGGCGGGGATGGGGCCGTGCTTTGGCACAGGCTGCTCCCCGACAGCCTCTCGCCCGGGCAACTCGGCCGCGCACAACGTGGCAGCTCCCCGGGGAGCCCCTTATCCGCCAGCGCTGCCCAGGGGATGTGACAACCAGCCAGCCCCCGGAACCGGCCGCCGCTGGAGGCCCAGAGACCTCACCCGCTGCCCCCGGAGAGGGGAGCTGGGCTCCGCGGGGCCAGGGGATGCCGCGGCGGAAGAGCCCCGAGGAGCCGGACCCGTGTGGGGAGACCCACAGGGGTCGCCCCTGTAGGCCCGGCCCTGG
>VZTU01003510.1:123453-154996 GCA_013400835.1 Zapornia atra | reverse complement strand
CGGGGCGGGCGGGCGGGCCCGGTCTCGGCGGTTCGCAGCAGCCGGAGCGCAGCCGTGCGTCGGGGCTTTGGAGGACTTCTGGTCTGCAACCTACGGAAAAAATACATCGTAAAAATGCCGCTGTTTCTTTCGTTTCTTCGCTATTTTCCGCACTGGCCTTGCTCTGTGTGTGAGGAGCCGTGGCCCTGGTCTGCTGTCTGTCAGCAGCGCAATGATTTTCCTGCAGACGGCAATTTGTAGGCGGTGCTGGAGCCCCCGAGTGTCTCTGAGGCTGTTAATTAGCATTGACCTTTACTATGTTGAGTTGTCAAAACAAAGGGAGCAACTGGAGAACATTAAGGCACTTTTTCAGTCCATGTGAAGTCTGTACTTGGTGTTTATGCAACGCATAATTTATCTGTGTGTGCGTATGCAGGGATTAGCTGTGACAAGAGTGAAACCTGTCTGAAGTCCTATAAATGTTCTATTAACTTGAGGCCGCCTGTAATTGCTTGTAGAATAATTCAAGGGGATACAATGTTATATTGCCTGTGTGTCTCAATCTGCTGCCTCAGTAGGATAATATGACAGTACCACGTGGATTCCTCAAAATTATTTTGTCTAAATGTCTTTTTTTTCTTCTTTCAAAAGCTGATCCTGGGATCAACGTATCTTACTGCATATTCATAAGCTGTTGCCACTGTCCCTGCACCAGGTAACTTGCTTTATATTTCATCAAACAAAGCCCTGAGAAATTATTTCTTTAGCTGTCTCAGAGTTAATTGCTTTAAAAAAAAGAAGCCTGTTTTTATATATATATATAAAAAAATATGTTTTAAAATTATTCTGTACAACCTGAAAAGGAGGAAAAACCTGCTTAAGAATGTTCTTGGAAGTGTTACAGCTGGCACTGTCACTTTGAAGTTTTCTGAAAACCTGGTGCTGTAACAGATGCTTTTTAACCAGGTACCCTTGATTATTTACAGTTGAAGGAATATTTGGGGCATTGCAGTGTATCCACAGAGATAGAGTATGGACCAGTTTAAAGTAGGGAGTAGCTTTTTAGGAGAAACGTTCCTAGTTCCATAACTTCCCTTAGTGGGCTCTGCCTTGGCATTTGGCAAGCTGGCTTCAATCTTACCATGTTTTACTTCCTAATACTTTTCATACTTGCCTCTCAGATTTCTGGTTTCCACCCACCTATCTCCTGGTCATCACCCACATGATCCCACACAGACGGTGTAGCTCTGTAGTGAGCCTGCTACCAATTACTAGGTTAATCAGCAGAAAGTTTAGGTGGGAGCTTCCCTGACTTACTTGAGCTGTGAAAGCTTTCCCAGCTCAATCAAATCCTTTTCCTTTTGTGCCTGTGGCTATAGAGCACCCAGATTTTTTAAAATTTCTTTCCAGGTGCCAAATAAGTTCCTTTTTTAAAATTTATTTTATGGTTTGGCTTTGTTACTAGACTTATAGATAAAGGTAGTTTTATGCTGTGATATCAGTGAGATGATAATTCAGTGTAACTCTTCTAGGCAGCATAATCTACCTGACTACATCAGGCAGCAGCATCTTTGCTTCCACTAGTTATTTAATCATCTGTTTTTTTTCTCTTCAGCAATGGCAGCTTCCAGCAGCAGCAGCTGTGAGGAGGAGCGTAGTCTTCGGGAATGTGAACTTTATGTCCAGAAACACAACATTCAGCAGCTCCTGAAGGATTGCATCGTACAGTTATGCACAGTGAGACCTGAAAGACCCATGGGATTCCTCAGAGAGTACTTTGAAAGATTGGAGAAGGTAAGAAAACGTAGTGGGGAGGGAAGAAGGGTGGAATAGCCTAAACTTACGTTATTTCTTTGTGATTTAGAGGGTGAGCTTCAGATGTGACAGGTGTTCACATTGGATTTTTGGAACTGATGCTTTTGGAAAACAAATCCTATTTTCCCATGGCTTATGGCAGCCGATCGGGGTGTCAGAGCACCTCAGTTGTCAGCTCACGTTCTGCCCTATGTGCTCTGTTACAAGGAGACTTACCCCAGCTGGGATGCAGTTGTAATGCTTACTCATAGAAGCTAATAGATAGCATCAGTGATTGTGTTTGCAGCTAGATGATAACCGTGGTGTTTGACCTTGGTTAGACACTGGCAGTAGGTGTTTGGTTTCTTACATTGCGATAAATGTTTGCAGTACTTTGGCTGCAACACAGCAGTGGCAGTTACCAGGCCTGTGTGAAGTCAAATGTAAGATCTCGCATTCCTGATCTCCAGGAGAGCCAGCCTGTCTCTGCTGTCTCTTGGGAGGTCGGTGTTGGTGTTCTGCTTTCTTGTTCCTCTTGTGTTTGTCCTCAAGGTCTCTTTGGTGTGTTTGTTGTTGTTGGAAGCAGTCTGGGATCTTGGGAATGGAAAGCATTTTGTCATCTCGGTGCTTGTATTTGAAACAGTGATTTCACATTCTTCTGAACTGTTCATTTCATAGAATACCAAAGTGGATAGGAAAACAGGAGATTTCAAAGGCTGATGCAGAGGAAAGGAGAGCTACAACTCCATTTGGAGTACACCATTAGTAAATAACGTAGCTGTGACCTTGTACAGCAGCCACGTGCACATGCTGCTTTCTGTACTTGATGTAGATGGGTTCTATATATTATTATTTTAAAAAAATTCGAGTTAGTAACTAATTGCTGATGTGAAAAGGAAATTAACACTCAAGAGTTTCCAGTGTGTGTATTTACAACCTTTAATGGAAGTGTTCAAGGTAGATACTAGAAAATGACCAAATGCTGCAAACTAACATCTAGTAGCTCACTATGTATATAAGGAATACTTATTTAATTAATGAGAAGTCTATAATATGTCTGACTTTTTGTGTGTGTGGTTGCAAATTGAGTGCATTCTCTTTCAGAGAGAGTAACAGCAGCAAGCCAGGTAGTAATTAGGTTCTTGAAAAATCTATTGACCCTCTCTGCTACCATGCCTCCTTTCCTGCCTTGGATTCTTGAGTTTCTAAGTACTGATAGATTGATAATTTTTAAAACATCACCACAAGTGTTGACATACAAAACTTTAGGAAGTAAACAGTGTTACTGTGCTTAGAATAAACTAAACTGATCCATATGTAGGGACATAAAATAGAAGTGCTTGGATGCTTTTGTGTAGTGGTCTTCTGTTGAACATATGCAGTGTTTGAGATTAAAGGAAACAATTTCTTCGTAGCCAGGCAAGAAGTCCAGCTCTGAACTTAATCACATGTATTTTGAAGTTGAATAAGTCTTGATTTTTATTCTGCTGTGAATGGGCTATGTACTTGGCCAGCCTGTAAGGAAGCTGAAGATAAAGCTGGTTAGGAGATGATTCTCCTAATTCCCTTTAAATTACTCTTAGAGTTTTGGTCAGTGCATGGGCATGGGTCGTGCATACCCTCTAATGCAGCGATAGCTACAAGTGAAATCATAGTGTTTTTCTTGCCTTTGTGAACTTAAAAACTGCCACAGTTTTCTGTGATTTCACCATTCAGCTGAACGGATTGGTCACAGTTTAACCAGGTAACATGGTGCCTTAATAGCTGTCAAATAACAGATCGGTGAACATCCTGCACTGTATTAACTCACTCCTCTGACATCCGTGCCTGAGAAGCATTGAATACAGAGTATACATTAACCAGCTCTAACCTGATACCAGCTCTACCAGCTCTAGCTCTGGTAGAGCAAAAATGTCTGAAGTAGAATCTACTTCACCTTCCAGAAGTGCTGTCTGCTACATCTTCCATAAAGTAGAGCTTTCGTTGTACTTTCCAAATCTGCTTGTCCAGATTGAGGTTGATATACACAATATTTTTTAAAGATTGAATTTTGAAGGAGCACCCTTTAAAACTGAGTGAGGTTGCTATTTTCTCTCTAGTTATCCTGACAAGTCATCTCTTCCACGGTGCGCAAACACAGAGCTGATTCACTGTCATGTTATTAAAATATGTTGAAGACATTTAAACATGCTTTTGAATTTGTGTTCAGAAAGAAACGTTAAAATTACCATGTCTCAGACTGTTGTAGCTACCATAAGAATTCAAATACCCTCTCCTGAGTTAGGAGAGCTGTTACGTGAACCGAACTATTACGCATCGACTGTAGAAATGTTGTTATTTTATCTGCTTGTGGTGTACTAAGGCCTCTGTTCTTTTTGCTGTGCAAACATGTCTGGTAAGGCCAGTGCATACTAACAGCTAATAGCCATCCGGTGCTGTGCTTGGCTGTGTAATGTAGTTTGAGCTATGGAAATTTAATGTGGAGATTATTATTACAGCCTGCCAGATGAATCTTGGATATTGGACATGACTGTGATGTGCACATTTGGCTTTGGAGAAAGCTGGGGTTGGGAAGTGCAGCTGATACCTGGTCACTGTGACTGTTCCCCCCCACCTGCCCTGCCTCCACAGATACATACCTGACCATTTTCCTAAGTATTTCTTTTGCAAACCATGGTAGTTTAGAAGGATGTACAACTGTGGCTTTATGGCTGAGCTTTTAATGCTGCTTTTTTAGCTTTCGAGTGTAGAGCTTATCTAAACTAAGTACTAATTAGCCAGAAGAGGTTGAGGCTGTTTCTGGTATAGTGAAGGTACCAGGTGCTAGACAGTACAGTGTAAAATGTGATTCTGAAATTGTGAAGGTTGTCTTTGGTAGCTGAGAGACTTAAATACAAGTATACAAAGTGTTGTCACTTCAGTATTTCTCACTTGTCATAATTTAAATGGACTTAACTGTTTCTTACTTGTCAGGAAAAATAAAATTTATAGTTAGTGGTCACTGACACTGAAAACTTTGAACTGCTTCATCAGCTGAAAGACCAGGATCAACACTTGGATGTAATAAATAGGCCAGTGCTATTGCTAAACCTTTTTACAGTCCTGGTAATGGTTATGCTGGTCAGTACAGAGCAAATTGAGTGCCTTTGTGCATTATCTGCTTAGTTTCAGGAGCTTCTAAACCTAAGCAAATACATTTTGTTGCTCAGACACTGGCTAAACTCTATGAACACACTGAGAATAACAACTCAGCTTTCTTTAGGTCCAGCTGTCATTTTTCTCTGATCTGGTGGTGTTATATGTGGTTTCTTATCAGAAGTTATAAAAGGTGTATTTAAAAGGATGTATTTAAAAAGATGAATGCATGAAAAGCTACTGCTAAGAAAGTGATGAGATTTGAGCATGTCACCTACCCCATGGCACAGGGTTGTCTTGTAATGTGTAATACGAACATGTGGAGATCAGTCTCATTCAGGGATAACCTTCCTCTTGAGTGCAATAAGCTATTGGGAGTAGCTGACATATTTTAAGGTAATATATTCTCTTACCCACCTGCAACCTGTTTCCATGTCCATGCCCTACCTTAGTGTGCTTCTTTTTAATATAATAATGCTCAATCTCAGATCGGGTAGAAGCCACCACTTGTATTTTCAGCCTTGTTCCTCAAGTGAGCTGTTGCCCTGCTGGGTCTCTGAGCAGTGTTTTGATACATGGCTGCCTTGTTAAAGGCTGCTGAGGTGTTTCTGTCTCTGAAAGTTACAGGTTCTCTGTATTTCATGTGGTATAGGGGAAAAATACAGCAGCTAGTGCTCCAGAAGTGCTGAGCTTTTTTGTGGGTTAAGGCTTCTGTACCTGAACTAATGGTGTGTTTCTGAGGTTGGCGCCCACCTTGTAGAGAGGCAGTTTAAACCAAACACAGTGCTCAAACTATTTTTAACTTCATCTCAGCTGATGCTTGTCTCAAATCAGAAGATAGAAACCAGGTTTTAAATAAGTTTTGCTCCCATCTTTTTGAAATGTAGCCCTGTTTTATCAATGGGCCAAAAGCAGGAAGTGAAATGTAATTTGATGGGTCAGTGCTTGTTCTTGGGCTCTGAGAGAGGTGTAAAATGTAAACTCCCTGTACTGGTTATCTGATGTCCCTTTCCTCAAAGTGTTGATGTTATACATAGCCTCCATGCACCTCCGGAGTGGAGTGTGGCAGCCAAGCACCGAGCTGCCCAGCTGGGCAGGGGACGGTTTGATCAAGGACACGGGGACAAAACCGGCTTTCAAAAGTCCTGGGAGCTCTCAGAGATCAGATGACTCCTTGTTCTTTTAAGGCATGTTCCAAAACCCTGTTTCCTTAATGCTGGGAAAGTCATTTTGAACTGTTCTGATGCAAATGCTGTGGCTCCAAGGTTGGCTTTTTTGTTTTGTTTTTAATCTGATTTTTAGCTGATTAAAGTGAATCTTCTGGTACATAAAAGAATCAAATTTCCATGTGTCCAACTAGTTAGACTTCATTTCGTTGTAAGTACTCTAGTCTTCTATAGTATCACCACACCACCACACAACGGGTGACTGAGGGAAATGAGAACGTGTAACAACATGTAAAGTTGTGGTTTGGAAAAAGAAAAACCTAAATCAAAAAACACCTCCCAAAACCCAACCAACCCAAAACTACTTTGGCCTCCAGCATCCTTCCTCCAGCTCCTCTGTGAGCAGTATTCATATCTCATTCTCCTAAAATAACTGTTGGTTATTAGGTATCGAGTTGGTTCATGACTTGACCTTGTTTCAAAAGCTTCTCATGTAACATGGATTTCTGAGGAATTGCTCCTCTGTCTTTCAAATCAAAAAAAAGGCTTAACACCTCACAGCTGAGGGGAAGAACTGCTGGGCTTACAGCTGGGCAAATGTCTTCATTGCCTGTCGAATACTGTAGCTGAAAAAAGAATCAACTTGGTTATGCTTTTTTTAATTTATTAAACTATTAGTGTAACTCACTAAAATAAACACTGTTGTGATGTGAATGCTATGAATGAAAGGCGTATCTGCCATCTACTCAGAAAGGGCTTTGATCTTGGTTGCTGTAGTCTCCTGTTTGCCTTAATGTCAGACTAATAGTACACAGGAAGCTCCCTGGTGCTGGCAGACTGAATTGGAATATGAGATGTAACGACTCTTCTTTATTGGATTATGTGACACAAACATATCTTCCTTCCTATTTAGGAGGAAACGAAACAGTTGTTGAATCAACAGAAGTCTGGTTCTCGCTCAGACTCGCGGGAGGATGAAATCTCTCCTCCTCCTCCTATGAACCCTGTGGTCAAGGGACGAAGAAGACGTGGGGCCATCAGTGCAGAAGTCTATACAGAAGAGGATGCTGCATCTTATGTTAGAAAGGTGCTCTGACTTTTAAACACTGCTAAAAATTGCATCTACAATCTAGGAGCTTGTCAAAGACCATCTTCAGCCCAGTGTGTTTAATAACACTGTGCTCCTGTAGCCTGTTAGCTCTTGTGCTCATTGGAAAAAGCAGAGCTGTGTGTTTAATTGGAGGCTAGAATACACTGTCATGCAATTAAACCATTTATGCATAACCTAGGCCTGTTTCCTTTGAAGTAATACATATAAATGTATACATAAAGAAAGTGCTTTCAGTTATTCAACAGCTGCAGTGGCATTACATTTAGCCTCATGGTAGAGCAGACTTGCTGCAGTTCATAGGAAAATGCAAGTTGAACAGATACTTTTTTTTGCAAGAGTACAAGTACAAACTTAGCACAGAGTGATGCTTTTACAGTTGCATAAAATACTGCCAGATTTTATTTACCTTCTGTGCAGACTGGCTGTAAACATTGACTATATTTGGGTTACGTTCTGTAGTGCTTGAGAGAAACTGGAAACACTCAGACAGTGTTTTGTAGCAATTTAATTTATTTACCCTGGGGAATGCAGAAATGCTTCTTGAAAAATAAAATTAATCAGATGCTTTTTCTGACTGTATCCTAGGTTATTCCAAAAGATTATAAGACTATGGCTGCTTTGGCAAAAGCTATTGAGAAGAATGTGCTGTTTGCCCATCTTGATGATAATGAAAGAAGGTAGGAATAAATCTTTGCAGTCTTAAGGCCGCTGAAGCACAGGCTTGAGAACAGCTAAATGTGTCATGAGCTATGCAGCATCTGCATAACAGTCTATGTAACCTTACAGAGGTTGTAGGAAAAGTATTGGTGGGCTGAAGGTACCAGTCTCTTGTTGCATGCATGGCAGTTGTTCAAGCAGTCGTCTGATTTTGATATCCTTTCTTCCAGTGACATCTTTGATGCGATGTTCCCCGTGACTTACATCGCAGGAGAGACTGTCATACAGCAAGGCAAGTGACAATCTTTGTGTTGATGAGTAAGTTGGGGGTGGTGAACAGGCTCTGGCCTTGTGCTCATGTTAGTTTGGGGTTTTACTTTTTCTGAAAATAAAAACATTGTCTGGATGCAGTCACCTTTTCTTGCTGTGTTACTTGAAGCATAGCTCATGCTAAAGTGAGGACTGGAGCAGCTACAATAGCATTAGCTATTGGAAAGGTGGTCGTTCAATGGCTCTGTAAAACACGTGGTGTCAGTCTGTGGTTCCAGTAACCCTGGAGATGCTGCCCATCTCCATATTGGTAGCTGTCCTGTTTCACAGGACTGAGGAGAGTGTGAACTTGACAAGATGAGACATGTTACCCTGTAAGCTGTGCAAAATTTGTCTCTGCCAACCTTAAAGTCTAAACATTCCATGAAACACGAGTGCTTGTGTAGCTTTACTCTTGTTTTAGCATGTATTAAATTTTTTTTTTCTTTTTTAGGTGATGAAGGTGATAACTTCTATGTTGTTGATCAAGGGGAAATGGATGTAAGTACTATTAATAATTTATTAAGACATGTTCATCCCCAGCAGAGGAATAGACTGATATTTGTAAGCCTCTTACAGGTCCTTCCTTTAACAGCTTTTTTCCTGTTGAGTTCTTAGTTGTAGAAGCTTATTTGCTTTGGAGTCTCTTTGCTCCTTAACAGCCCAGTCTGGCTACACAGACAATGAATCGTGTTGAGTTTCAAAATGAATTATTTGGAAACTAACACAATGCTGATGATACTTCGTAAGTGGATGGTGGAGCCTAGCTGACCTGTGGGACAGGCTTTCAGAAAGACCAGGCTTTTTATCTTCTAGTCCAACTAATCCATAGCTTTCTCCAGCAGACTTTGTTCTGATTTTATTTCCTATCAGAGGACTCTAGGTGTGCAGTCTCTGTGTGTGGGATGTGGAGAGTCAAAGTAAAAATTGTGGCTGGGATTGGGGATGGCTGTTAAGTGTTGATGAAACCCTGAAATGGTCAGCTCTGATTGTACAGACAGGAGAATTTCCTTTGCTAGGAAGGAAATATGGGTGGCAGGAGCTTCACATTGTTGCTGACCAGCTCACAAGACATTGTGGGCTTTTCACCATGTGCTGCCTTCCAGGTTTATGTGAACAATGAGTGGGCCACCAGTGTTGGTGAGGGTGGAAGCTTTGGAGAACTTGCCCTTATCTATGGAACTCCCCGTGCTGCAACTGTCAAAGCGAAGACGAATGTGAAGTTGTGGGGCATTGATAGAGATAGCTACAGAAGGATCCTGATGGCAAGTAGATTTTCTCTCTAGTAGCTATGTGCAGACCTGGAGTTATGCTTTTGGTTTTACTATTGACTCATAGTGGTCATTCAATCTTCTCTCTGTGCCTGTCATTCACTTGAGCGAGTTATTCAGAATCCTGTAATCAGGAGGCTGTTCCCTCAGCATGTCTGTCAGGAATGGGGCAAGGGGGAATCTTGCATTAGTGAACAAAATTATGCCAATGCAGTCTTAAATGGGGCTAAAATCATGATACCTACTGGTTAACATGCCAGTTAGGATTCTGCTTTCTATTTAGGTTGCTGTGTGTTAGTAGTGCATGTGAACTGCAGGTGTAACTAAAATATTTGTGAATTTTGGCAAGGTGAGATGGTAAGAATGCATTTAAGAAAAATTCAGGCTGCAGTCAGTGCAAAGTATTTGATGAAGGTTGCTGAACTCTGGGCTGTTACTGAAATGATGAAACTTGAAAACACTGAATCCTGTGGCTTTGGGGTCTGAGAGACAGGATGTGGTATGTTTGGTTAAATACACTTTTGTCTTAATTTTTATTTGAAGCCTCAGGTAAAACATGAAGTAGAAAGAAAACTTACTCTGTGTGTGGGGGGGGGTTTGTTTTTTTGTAGGGGAGTACTTTGAGGAAGAGGAAGATGTATGAGGAATTCCTTAGTAAAGTATCTATATTGGGTAAGTGAAAAGGTTTTTGTTCTCAAGTGGAATAAATTGCTGTATGGTATTAAAGCTGTTTCCCAGCATTATTATCATTATGGGCTCTTGGGGTAAGGTGTTACAACTGGCTGTGAAGCCTGTACTGCTTTTCTGCATCTTTCCAAGATACAAGTCTTGATATCTGATGCAGAAATGTAGCTGGAAATAGATTGACCTCACCATTAAAGACAGAGCAAAAATGTGTAATTTGTGCCTTGAAAAGATCCTCTGTTAATGAACTGTTGACTCTATAGAATCTCTGGACAAGTGGGAGCGTCTCACTGTAGCTGATGCATTGGAACCGGTACAGTTTGAGGATGGGCAAAAGATTGTGGTCCAGGGAGAGCCAGGAGATGAGTTCTTCATTATCTTGGAGGTAAGGTTAAAAGGAAAACTTGGCACTTCACTTATTTATTTTTTTAAACATGGTTTATTCTGTCCCTAGATGGACACTTGGGGAAAAATGAAATATAAGAACGTACTTGTAGAGAATTCCTAAAGGAATGTTATCTTCCTGGACAGGCAGAAGCTTATATTTAGTTTTGCTATTTTTACAGATGGTATTTCCAGGAAAAAAGTAACAAGTTTCTGGCTAAAACTAGTGTATCTTTTTCAGAAGAGCAGAGGCCTGTTCTACATAGCTCATAATGTCTTGGTAACGTTGGTATTGTCTTCTGTCTGGGTATTTTGTTTGGTTTTTTGCTAGTCACACTGTAATACTCCTACTGCTACAAGGAGAAACAGGAAGCCAGTGCTGTGGATACACAAGTACTCAGGACACTTTATAGTCAGAAAGGAGGGAGGATGACCAGCTGTTTTTTATAGCAGTCTGGCAAACTATGCAAGGACTGCAAAGTGATTCTTAGACTGAGACGTAACTGTCACTTCTGCAGAGCAGCTGATTCCTTGTAGAATTCAGTGTTTCAAGTGATGCTGGAAATTCCAGTTGTTTAATTGTTGTCATTCCTTAAAGGGCACAGCTGCAGTGTTACAGCGTCGATCAGAAAACGAAGAGTTTGTTGAAGTGGGCAGACTGGCACCTTCTGATTATTTTGGTGAGTTATGTAGTGACAGCTATGGTTCCATACACTGCTGTCACCATTTAACCTGTGCTGGGTGATAGTGGTGGAATGGGTTTGCTTAATTGTTGGCTTGGCTAACTGTTCACTCACAGTCAAGTGAGTATTGAAGCTACTTGGCATTTGGGGGTGCAGGTATCTCATGGAACCTCATGGTTTCAGAGTACTTTATTTAGAAGGGGCTGGCTGGTGATGTGGTCCAACCTCCCTACCCTGAGCAGAGCTGCTGTGAAATCACGTTGTATTGCTCAGGGCTCTGGCTGTGCCTCATGTCTCCATGGATGGAGATCCCACAACTTCTCTGGGCAATTTATTTCACTGTTTAACCAGCCTGTTGTGAAGAACTCTTTCTTTAGGCCTGACAAGAAATTCCTGTTCTGTACCTTGTGGCTTTCTGCCTTTCACCGTACAGAGAGCAGTCTGCTTTTGTCTTTATAATCACTAATTAGGTACCTGAAGACAGCACTGGGATTCCCTCCTTGGGCCTTACTTTCTTCAGGTCAGACTAACTCAGCTCTTTTAGCATCTGTCTCTATGTCACTGTGCTGCAGGCCAGACTTGGTCTGCTTTCTTAGCCATGGGTACTGGGGACCCCAAAACCCTGTAATACTCTGGACGTAGCCTCTGGGGTGCAGATCAGGGTCCTTTCACCTTCTGTTGAAGGTGCTCTTAGCTAAAATTATCTGGCATAGAAGTTGTGTGACTTGACAAGGCTTGTTGTGCTGGCAGGAAGAAAGGGCTCCAGTCCTGTAATAACACAAAGGCTTAGAAATAATCCTCACATGGGACTCACTGCTTATCTGGTGGCTGCTGATTTATTTGGGCTCCCAGATAAGGACTGGATGTGTATGCTTACACAGTGTTCTTGAAGTATAGTGTAACAGTATGTAACAGGGTGTTCCTGGTGGCCTTATTTTTGGTTCAGAAGAAAACTGGCTTCTAGCTCTGAAACAAAGCAACATATTTGGCACCTACTACTTAATGTTAAAATACTCCCCCTCCTCCCCACATTCTCTCTCAAAAAAGCCCATCTTTTTGTCTCATGTTTATGGTGGGTCCTCCCTCCTGGTTACTCTAAGTGGTCCCCTTGCTAAAGTCTTCTGCTTGTCCAGTTTTTCAGCTTTGTAGGTGATGTAATCAACAAATACTGTGGTGCAAGGCCTGAGGTGGGATGTACTCAGAGTGTGCTAATAGTACTGGATCTGACCGAAGGTCTGCTTAGCTCCATATCTAGTCCCAGTTCTCTGTGTGTCACTTCAGTCTCTTCTCATTTTTCCCTTGATGTGTACTTCTGAGATTCCCCACTCTTAAACATCTTCTCTGCCGTTGTGTTCAAGTGCCCCAGTGCTGTCCTCAAGGGTTTAACTCTCCCTTAGAACCTACTTACTCTTTTGCAAGCCTGTGTTTTGGAAGCTGGAGAGTTCAAGAGTTTTAATTGGGCACAGAGGACAAGTTGTTCTTGTTTCTTTTGAACATCCCTTCTGATAACAGAGGCAGACTTATTCTCTGAGGACCACCGAGTCTTCCATCAGTCCTGAACACAGAGATAACCCACCCAACTGCTTAAAAAGAAGTCACCCCAAAAGCTGGTGCTGTGGTTTTTCACCCTGTCGCCAGGGCTGTTAGGGGCAGCTGTTGTCACCAGTGGAAATGGGGCTTGTTGAAAACTTCATTTCCAGTTGTATTTGTTAGCAGTTGTAATGGTTATTTTGAGCAGATCTTTGGTGTGTTTGTGTGTAACTTAGGAAATGAGAGTTCAGTAGGACTTCCAGCTCCTCATCTTCAATAGCCCCACAGCAAAATCTGGCTTGCTGTGGGTCAGAGGCTTCTGTGCTGTGCACTACTATTTCAGTATCATGGCCATCTAGTCCCAAGTTTCCTAGAAATATTGAATAGCAGCATACCTGACTAGAAAAATACCTACTTGTTGACTGGGAAAACTATGTGGTTAATTAAAATGTGACCACCTGTCCAGCATGACCAACGCTGAAAACTCTTTAGGTGTTCACTGGGACAGGCTGCCCAGAGAGGTTGTGGAGTCTCCTCTGGAGACATTCAAACGCACCTGGATTTGTTCCTGTAAGGTTCAGTCTGGGTGATCCTGCTCTGTTAGGGGGTTGGACTGGATGAGCTTTCAAGGTCCCTTCCAACTCCTAACAGTCTGTGATTCTTCAGTGAGCCTTGAATGCAGATGAGTGTTTTAATAAAACAAGTAGTAAAAGAAAAACTGCCCTCACAGTTGGTTCTAGTGTAACTGAAGATCCTTGTTCTGATCAGTGTTAAACCCTGATTTAACCTTTTCCATTCCTGCAGCAGTTTGAAACACAACGGTAACTTCTCCAGCTCTTCTGCCTGTTGCTCTCTAACGCTGTTCCCGCTTTCCTGTTGCCCTAGGTGAAATAGCCCTGCTGATGAACCGTCCCCGTGCTGCCACAGTTGTTGCTCGTGGCCTGTTGAAATGTGTAAAGCTCGATCGACCCCGATTCGAACGTGTCCTGGGTCCCTGCTCCGACATCCTCAAGCGAAACATCCAGCAGTACAACAGTTTTGTATCACTGTCTGTCTGAAACCTTCCTCCCTGCCCAAAACATGCTTCATGAACGCAGACTGCTTTATTACCCTTGTGCAGAGCCACGTTGCCACTGGCATTTGCAGCTTCCTGTCTGTTTAAAAAAAGAAAAAAAAGAAAAAAAAATAAATTGCTTCTCATGGCACTATTTTTAATTTAGAGCATATTAGTTCTGTGCTCTCTGTCCCATTAAATTAATAGAAAAACTTCTATGGAGATGTTTGCTCTGGTGGCTTCTCTCTGTGCAAGTGTCTGACTCGGGCAGGCGCAGCCTGGAGACCTCCCAGCACCATGCCAATCGCCATAGAGTGAGGAGGTGACAGTAGATTTTGGGGGGGGGGGAAATCTTTAAAAGTGTTTCTTAAATTGTTGGATGGATTTTAAGGCTGTTGTTGTAATCTGCTGTGTTTCTTTCCAACTGAGAGCTGCCCTTGTAACGGAGCTTCTTGGGGCTTGGGGTTTCCTTTTCTTTTTAAAACTTTCTGGGTACTGTAATCCTGGGTTTAATCATGAGGCGTCAGCTGCTAAGAAAGCCACAGTTGGAGTTTAACAGTATAATTGTTCCTGTGTCTGCTGGTTTAGGATTGCTTAGTTATGTTTCTGTCAAGTGTAAATGAATGCTTTCGAGGTTCATAGTTCTGGTGACCTGCTGCAGTTGTTACTTAATTTGCTGACTTGCCACAACCGCTTTAGATTTTCTTTCCCTGTTCTTTCTTCAGCGATAGATATGCTGTTCAAACCTCTTCCTGCTCAGAGTGGCAAGAACCAAATGTTACAGTCAATGCCTAACTTTGGTCTCTAGTACATAGATCGGTGTAAGAATGGTGCAGCTGTCTGGCTGTTAGTAGTGTTTGAGTACTTAGCTTGGTGTAGAAATTGGAGGCAAGCATTTTATTTTCCCTGTGATTCTTGCTTTGTATTCCTCAGTTAACTTTTCTTTTTTTAAAATGAGAACTTCAGGTGACCTTTTGTTACCAGGGAAAATAAATGTTGAGTATTTATGGCCAGCATGGGTTGCAGGTGGCAGGTCTGCTGGTCTGTATCGATGCTGCTGTTCTGGGTAGGGAACATGAGGCAGAAGCAGCCAATGTTTTACCTTCCCTGCAGCGCTCAGTAATTTTAAGTTTTTATCAGTCAATTCATGATTTTTAAAGTGGTTAATTGTAAAGCTAGCTTAAATGCAAAAGCTGCATTCTCTTTCCTTGCTCACACACAACATATATTTCATATTCTTTTTTTTTTTCCTCCAAGTTGAATATGTTGCAGAGTCTTAAATGTATTTCAGTATTTACCAGCTTTGTGTTCCATTACTCTGTGCACACCAATACTTCCCAAAAGTTTATACTGAATTCCACGGTTCAATAATAGTAGGCGATTTTTAAGGTTTCCTTTAAACTGTAATTTATATAAAGTAGTGTAGGTTTGTATTTGGGAGTGACAGCAAGCAGTTTGGCATTTGTTGTGCAACTACTAATGATGGAGCCCTCGTTTTATTTCCTTTCTGAGGTGATAATGGGTTCAAATTCAACAGGCTTTCACCCAGGCACAGGGGAAAACAGGGAAAGCCTGCTCATTGATACAAAATAATTCTGAGGGTGTCAAGCCTTTTACAAAAGTGAATTTCTGAACCTGAAATTCCAATAAATGGGTTTTAAATGCTTGTGGTTTGAGTATAGATAACTACTCAGAAGATGTTGAGTAGAGGATTTCTGCCAGAGTCCTTAAGGAGTAAGCAAATGCTACCTTTCTTTTTTTAAAAAACTTGTTTTCTTAAGTTTTGACTCTATCCAAGTATTTTCTTCATATGTGTTCTGTGTGTTACTTTGAAGCACCAAAAACGGTGTAAATCTAGTTAGAGCTCCACACAAAAATGCACATTTTTTTTTATACAAAGCTTTCTAATCGAGTTTCACTACTGCATCTTTTTAGCTTGCTGTTTACTCCCTTTTGTAGTTTTACCTACAAGATTTTAAGATAAATCAGCTAAGTCTGAGTTAAATATTAATCACAGTTACAGCTTTACCTTTGTGTGCAATTTAAATATGTTTGAAACCACAATTGGCATAGTTTTGCCTTAGCTAACATTCAGGGCTTTAGAAGTACTACTTTGCTAGTCCACCTTTAGCGAGTTTATGAAGTCTATTGCCCTAGGAAGCTATAGTCAATCAGAGGACCATTTTTGTATCGTTACCTGACATATATAAGTCTGATTTACTGTATGTGCTAATATATTATATTATATTCTTTTTGTTATAGATTGTCCTAATGGCAGGTAAAGCAATAAAATGATTTAAATTCTTAAATGCAATCAGTCTTGTTATTTCCCCCCCGTCCCTGCATTGTGTTTTCCTTTGGCCGTGGTTTCTCCCACCTCATTAAGAATGTATCCTCTGAGAAGCTTAATGGCTTAGCTTTGTGTTAACTCTGGGGGCCTGAGTTCATGTCCTAGCTTGCAGCACAACTGAACCATCCCACTGGAGAGCTTGTTCTCCATGAGCTACCCTGTGCCCATGACCTAGGAGCTTCTCTGGAGTTGTGGTTTTACTTGCATGACAGCTTCTGGAATGAGAAGGTACCCATGTCTTGCTTGAGTTAGCAACGTAGCAACTCTTCTGCTCTGATGTCTTAAGGTTGTTAATTCCTAGTCATGTTTAAGCTGAGGGAGGGGTAGGTTTAGATTAGATACGGGGCAGACATCCTGCCTGGGCAGGGGGGACGCACTGGCACAGGGTGCCTGGAGAAGCTGGGGCTGCCCTGGCATCCCTGGCAGGGTTCAAGGCTAGGTTGGATGGGGCTTTGGGCACCCTGGGCTGTTGGGGGTGTCCCTGCCTGTGGCAGGGGTGGCGCTGGGGGGACTCTGAGGTCCCTTCCCACCCAACCTGGTCTGGAATTGGAGCTTAGGAGCTCCTGTAGTTGCCTGCTCCCATCTATACATACCCTTCATGATGGTTAATTGTGAGTGAGTTCTGGTGGGCAGGCAGAAATAGGAGTGATGACTTGAAGCAGTTCAGACTGGACATGTTTTGCACCCAGCTCTGGGAAAGCTAAAGCTGTCACCCACTTTTGAAGATGCATTAAAAAGCTACCACTGAAAGGAGAATAAAAAGAAAGCACCAGCTATTTAAATACCCATGGACCTGTTTCCTTCATCCTGCCCTCCCTCTCCACATCCCCTCAACCAAAAAAAGAAAAGCTGGAAACTTTTTTGTTTAATACCTAAAGTGAAACTTTAAAATTTCTGCTTCCAACCATATAAGTTTACTTTTAAGCTTATCTTCTGCTGCCACGTTCTTCCTGTTCAAGCAGCCACCAGTGACCATTCCGTGACACTGACTGTTGACTTTGGGCTGTGGGAAGCGCAGGAAGAGTCACCGGTAGAGGGAGATACAACTTTGGGAATGCTGTACGGAAACAGCCGCCACACTGTGCCTGCAGAGCGTGAGTTCCTCTTTAATTTTCATCTATTCTCTGTCCATGAGAGTAAAAAGGTCTGTAAGGCCACCACCAGCGAGACTTGGGGTGATTTGATGGAGACTGCCTTAGGCCTCGCTTTTGTGAAGCTGGCAATGGAAGGGCACGGCCAAATTGCAAGGGAGAGGCTAAAGGACTGTGGCTGGGTTGTTTTATTCGGTTGGGTGGGTTTGTTTGGGGACTTCTGCTAACCTGTGTGGCTTCAGAATGCAGGAGGAATCTCTCTGCTAAGCAAAACACTCCAGACCTCCTCATACAAATTAATACAGGCACGTGTAGGTCACACTCGGGTCACGCTGCAGTCTCCTCTGGCGCTGCACAGTGAGGAGACAGGCGTGTTGCACAATTACTGTGGAGCTCAATTAAATGTCAACGCCGTCCACTCTTCAAAAAGAAGATAGCTGTGGCCAAACAAGTTCTGTTCCTTCCCTGTATGACCCAGGCACATGTTGCCAGTGTCACTGAGTTCCCTTCAGGTTGGGCAGAATTCCAGCCCACGGGAAAGCGAGCCTGCAGCTTGCTGAGAGCCTGCTGACAACCACTGCCTGCTGTTTGTGCTGTGGGCTTTGGATTCTCCTCTCAAAGGTCTGATGGCTTTTCCTTAAGTTAAAGGTTTGGAATGAGCCTCTACTAAATCATTTGTGGTGTGTTGTTGATAACTTATTTATCCTTAAGGAAAAAACAAGAAAGATCTCAACTACTTTCCCTATGCTGCCAAAGCCCTTGGGGTTAACTATTCCCAAAGGGTTAAAGGAAAAACCTATTAGAGACCTTCAGCCATCAAGTTACTTTTAAGCCTTGTTGTTAGGCAGCAAGGGGGAAACTACGAATCAAAAGATGTATGCTAGCTCCTTCTCCATGCTTTTTTGGACCTCAGTTCCTGTTGCCTCTCCTCAAAGCACACAGAGATGGGACAGGGGTGTGCCCTTTCTGTTTTCCAGGGACTCCTGACAAATGATCTTTAAAGATACAGGAAGTGGGATGACCTGAGAGAGATTCCTGCTTGGCCAGAACGTTTTCACCAGAAGTGGGTGGCTTCTTGATTTGCAAATACAACGCTGTGCCCCTGAGCAACTTGGCTTGTTTTGTTGGTGGGTTGTTTTTTTCCCCTTGGGATCAAAGGCAGCACCCACCTGCCTTTCTCCTACAACCACCCTGGCTTTCACACACGAGGCAGGTTAAGGAAGTGGTTTTACTGCCCTGTGAGGCAATGGGGTTGAGTGACGTGCACGGATCATCAACGAAGTGGGTTGATGGCTGTTGAAGAGACCAAGAGGCAACAGGCCTGATGGTGAACACTGTGCTGATGCTCTTCAGCTTGACCATGCTGAACTCATATGCTGCCTTCTCTCAGTGGCAGGTGCTGCCCTTGTGAAGCAGGACTGCTCTTTTCTCACCCGTATAGTCTTGATTACAGAACAGAGACTTAACAAGAGGAAAATGCTCTCGGCATCTCTTTATTCAAGCCTCATCCTTGGATCTAGCTTGTGTCCTTCACTAGCAGGACCAAGATCCAGTGCGGGTCAAGCCAACCAACGACCCTGAGTTCCCCAGCCACGGAGCAGGAGGTCACTGCACTTCCACTCATGCTGGTTTTGGGGTGTAAAGGTGCTGCAGTCAGACTGTGACTTACCAACACACTGGCCAAGCACAGGAGCTTTGGGTGAGTCCCCAGCACAGAAGCCCAGTGTGATTCTTGAAGATCTCCTGAAGAGATTCCCCTCTCAGTCTCTGCAAGTGTCTGTAGATGGAGTAAAAACCCTTGCCTTGCAAAGGTTTTCCCCACCTCAGAGCGTGAGTTAGGGACTGTTTAAGTGGTCAGCTTCACTCTGTCAGATGCGGGAGCCTCAGGCTGCATGGTATCGTTGGCCACCACTTTGGCTTCTCCATAGGTGTCTATGCATTTCCTCACAGCTTTCAGGATAAGCTGTAACCGCCTGTCTAAAGCCAGGAGATGGGGCTCAGTAAGGATGGGTGCCAGGCGGTCCTGCAGGAGGGATTCCCTCATCACGTCGCTGAGCCGGTACTCGGGCTCAGCCAAGAGCTGGAGCCGTAGGAATGTCGTCCTCTTTATTCTGGAAAAGAAGAAATTAGACATCTTAGTGCAAACTTTTTGGGCATCCTGGTGAGACCCAGCTGTCTGAGCTTCTTCGTAGTGGGGGAAGGAAGGAGGGCAGAGATGGATGAAGACCCTTGGCAAAGAACTTTGGAACAAAAGCTTTCTGCCTCTGAAAGAAATGAAAATTTCTGCAGAAACCTCTGCTTTTTCCTTTGTTTTTCCAGACTGTGGAGTATTTGTAACTGCAGATTTCTGTTATCAGAGAGAAAAACACAATAAAAGTCCTGAGTAATGAGTGTTTTTCCTCTGAGTCAGAGATGACCCAGTTCCCCAGATTACTGCAGGGTGGTGCCGAGTTCCCAAGGATGACATTTATGGAGTGGGGGCTGAGGGGAGGCAAAATGAAGAGGGATGAATGAGAAAAAATCTGCTGTCAAAACTGAGCAAAAAGAGGGAATGTTCCTGGAGCTGGTTTAACTGCCACTTCTCGTCCTGAGAGGTACTGAGATGGAAATGTTATTTCACTTTGACAGAAAGTAGGAATAGAAGCTATAATCTTAGAACACCTCTGGGAAGGAAGCTCAGTGTTCTGAGATCACTTGTTTAATCCTCAGCAAAAGTGTTTTGACTTCAGCATCTCTTAATACTGAAATTAATCAGTGGTTTTAATTACTGCCCTTTAAGTTTTGGAAATAAAGTCGTCTCTGTTCATGGAACTGTTCCTATTGAGCTGAGCCAGAATTTTCAGATGGAAAAAGGTGTAGTCAGAAATCTTTAACCAGCTCCAGAATTTGCCTTTGTGTGTGCCTGTTATTTATCCAGGGCATTGATTGGGGACAGTGATCTGGCTCTCTGTGACTGTAACAGGACACATGCTGTTCAGATGCCAGGAGAAAAGCTGCTGTGCCTGGCTGGGCAGTCTCCGAATAGCACCGGGTGCTGGTGCTGCTCTGGAGCAGCCAAGAGAGTTGTGAGTCCGTGGGCTGCGATGCCTGTTGTGTTACAGAAGGAGGGAGAAAGGTGCTGTGCCTGCTGCACGTGGATTTCACCTATGGCTGTTGTCTGACTGTCCATTGCCAAGCTTGCATTAATATTCCTGGGGAAAAAGAGTTATTTATAATAAATTGGCCAAGTGTGAGGCTTTAAATCCCTGCTGGAGCCTGGCTATGAGGTGCTGCTGCTGGAGAACGCCTTGTACAGAGCGGCACGGAGCACAACATGCCTGCAAGTCTCCCAGGCAAGGAGCTCTGAGGAGCTGCAGGGGGGAAACACCAGCTGTGTTTGCTGTGGTCTGAGCAGGGATAGGACTGGGAGCCCAACCCTGTGGGGAACAGCTGACTCCATCCCTAAAGTTATAGAAGAAACAGGCACAATCCTGCCACCGCCCACTCCCAGCAGGGCAGGTGTAGCCCTGCTGCCGGGCTGAACTGCTCAGGATTTGACCCCCCTGCCTTCAGGGGCTTCGTCAGCCAAGAGGATTCATGTGCCAGGTTAATGGGGGGCTGTTTTTGGGCCTGTCTGTTCCTTAGTGAGGGTTTTGACCCTTTCAGGAGAATGACCGTCTCTTATGTGTGGCTGTACTTGTCCTGTTGACTGTACTCGGAGCAATGCGGGCAGAGGAGAGCAGCAGACTTCAGCGTGTGGGACAAGGGCTGGGGTGGGAGCTGTGAAAGGTACCTAAAAATACCAGCCTGAAACCTGCTGGAAGCCAGACTTGGAGAAGAACTCGTCTGGGAACACGATGAACGTGTTGAACAAGGGAGTGAGCAGCCTGTTGTTCAGCATCCCCATGCCTGGAGTGGTCCCTCTTGGCTGGAGGACTTCGTTCCTGCTTTAGTGTGCACAGCTCCACTTCGTGTTGGGACAAGGAGGAGCCTTGGTGGGCCAAGACAAGTTAGTTGGTCAGGGCAGGATGGAAGCTGTGGCCTCTCTGCTTACTCAAGCCTTTTCTACTTCCTTTCTGAGTGTTTTTTGGATGCTTCCCCATTCCAAATGGATTGGCTGTAGTGGGAAATGAGGTTTTGTGTGTCCCTCAGGTGGCATGAGCTGATTTTATGCTGTTCTCAGCCCTAGTTGGCTTATCATGACGTGTGGCTTGCAGATCTTACCCCTGCCTGTTACAAGGAGACCTAAATGAAGAAGAGCTGCTGGGAGGTGCATCTGGCAGGGTAGGAAGGATCTGACCTGTGGATATTACTGCACACAGGTCAAATTAAGAGGCAGAGTTAATTTAAACTGCAGAAACCAGGAGTTCAAGAGAAGGATTCACTATGTCTGCAATTATAAATGAGATGACTCGCTGGGCACAGAGAGCAGTTCAGGAGAGGGCACAGTGAGCACCCTGAGCCTGAGATGGATCAGGTACTGGGAGGAAAGGAGTTAGGTGTCTCCTAAAGAGAAACCAGGGCCAAGGACAGCCTTTTCTGTCTCTTGAATTTAACTTTCAGCTAATGATTTATGTGAATTAATAAAAGGAGAAGATTGGATTCAAGCAGTGGGATTTCTGAGCTGCTCCTTAATCAAGTTTCCTGGGGCATTAGCTGTATCATAGTTCTGCTGGGCTTTTGGGTGGAGATTTCTGAGTGTCAGTGCAGAGGAATGGGGCTGATAACCCCTCGTGTGATGGGCTGAGGAATGCCAGGAGACATGTCTGCAAGGGTTTGACCCAATGGACGCTGTCTCCTTGTCTATCAGTGAAAGCTTTTACACTTGCAATGACTTTTAGCTTCAACGGGCATTCAACTGGGTCCTCACCACAAGGGGTGAGGTGGCTCCAACTGGGACCAGTGTGGGAGCTGGTGTTGCGATGGGGAGAAGGGAAGGACCTGAAGGTCCCTCCTCCAAGGAGGAGAGTGATCAGAAAATGGCAATGTGAGATGTGAGCCGCAGTGGCAGTCTTGATCTGTTCCTCAGCATCCATGGGGATGTTGGGAAGCTCCTTGGGGTTTAGAGATATATAGGGCATTCTGATGGAAAAGGACCATCCAAATGGGAAGTGTCGAGGAAGGAACATTGTACAATCATAGAATCATAGAATGGTCTGGGTTGGAAGGGACTCCAAGGATCACAGAGCTCCAACCCCCCTGCCACAGGCAGGGACATCAACCTCCAGGCCTGGAGCTACACAAGGTTGCCCAGGGCCCCATCCAACCTGACCTTGAACACTTCCGGCGACAGGGCATCCACTACTTCTCTGGGCAGCCTGTTCCAGCACCTCACCACTGTTTCTGTAAAAACTTCCCCCTAATATCTAATCTAAACCTTCCTTCCTTTAGCTTTAATCCATCCCCCTTGTCTTGCCATTGTCCATCCTTCTAAAAAGTTGAATCACCTCCTGCTTATAAGCTTCCTTCAGGTACTGGCAGGCTGCAATGAGGTCCCCCCACAGCCTTCTCTTCTCCAGGCTGAACAAGCCCAGCTCCCTCAGCCTCTTTTTGTAGGGCAGGTGCTCCAGCCCTCTGATCATCTTCGTGGCCTCCTCCGAACCCTGATATGATACCATATCAGGCTGCAGCACAGAGCTCAGCACACTGGTGGATAGAAAAGCTTAATCCCTGTTTCAGGGACAACTTGTATGTTCCCATGCTCTGGTGTCTGGCCTGTCCCCTTGGCTGGGATTAGCAGGGGCTCTTCCCTATGCTCAGATGCCTTCCAGCAGCACGTGCAGCCAGCCCCCCACAGTGGGAACACCAGAGCCTCTGGGCAGGAAGATGGAGCTGGCACTTACGTGCAACACTGGGAGAGCGGGGCCAGGATGGAGGTTTCGTCGTGGGAATGCCGCCCGAACCTGGGGATAAGCAGAGAGCACAGAGCTGTGGTGCCTGCCCACACCTTCCCCCCTCCCCAACATCCTCCCACAGCCTCACCCTCTGGCATTGTCCAGGTGTAGGAGGAAGCCATCGTCCCCAAACTTGGTGAACATCTCGTAGTGGTGTCGGTCCATGTTCCCTGGGAAGGGGCAGACAGAGGAACAGGGTTTCCCTGGCCTGTGACCAAGTCATTTTCTAAACTATCCTGTGTTTTCTTCCAGATCTGTGTGAAATGCTTGTTGCCTTGCTGGATGTGCCCAAGCTGCTCAGAGCTGCTGCTTTCATCTTGCAGGACCCCCTGGGAAGTGGGTTGGGGTGGGCCTGGGGGCTCCCCCTTGCCTGCACATTGTGTTGGTTGGGGTGAGGGGGAGGCAGCACTGCCCCAAAACTGTCCCTGCAGCAGGGATGGCTTTGAGAAACACTGTGGTGTGGGAGGGACAGACTGATGCTGAAGGACAGGGTGATGTTTCCCCTTCATTGTACCTGTGAGGAAGTCAAATATGGCCATGTCCACGATGTTCAGCAGCCGGTTGCCGTTGCTGTAGGGGTAGATCTCCCGCACCGTGTTGCAGTAGAGCGGATTCACTTCCCACCTGTGAGAGATGGAGGAGAAGGGGCAGGTGGGCTTGGTGGGTGCTGCCATCATGTCCCAACAGCACCCTGAAGCTGGTCTCCCATGTGGAGATGGAGACTGGAAGTCCAGCCCAGGCATTAAGAGTTATTAGACTAATTACAAGTGATCTCTGAACCTTAGCCTTCCTCTGGATGTACGAGTGTCTGTACCCTGCTCATCCTCCCTCCCACGCCCTCCCTGCAAGGCAGATAGGGGAAGCAGCATCATTTACCCACTTACTCCTCTTTTCCATCGAATGAGTAGGACCGGATCCATGGGTTGGGGATGGAGAGGCGTGGTGCCAGGTTGAGGGATGGCAGGAAGGCAGAGAGAGACCCTTCCAGCAGGTAAGGGTTCCCACACACCGCATACTCTGTCTTGCACATGTATGGGCACTTGGCAAAGAAGCAAACGTTGCTGGCTGGGAGGCAGAAGAGAAGAGAATGGGAGCTATGATCCACAGGAGACTGCAAGGGCAGATGGACAGACCTCTCCTCCATCACAGGACAGCAGCTGCCTATATCGTGGCATTTTCAACCACATAATGGATGTGAAGCTGCCCATTTATGGACAATCCCTGGATTTAGGTTGATGGACAGACCTGGTCCCATGCCAGGGGAAAGGCTGGGGAAAGTTGGGCAGGTGAGTAGATCAGGGAGAGGATTCCAGCTGTAGAGGAGAGTTTCCTCAGCTGTAACCATGTCTGTGTGTTTCACCCAGGGGGTTATTTTCTGCTCATGTCTGGTCATCCCCTTTCGTGTTCAGACCCTGCCCATCCCACCATCCTGGACCAGCGTGTCCCATCCCAGCTGGTGGCAGCCAAGCTCCTGCCCACCTGGTGAGACAAAGAAGACGCTCTGCAGGATCTCATTCTTGGTGACCTCCAGGATCTCCTTGGTGACATTGATCAACCTCCCGACCGTGGGTGGCACCCTCCGGAAATCCAGGATCCTGCACACAAGATTCAGCTGCTCAGTGCTGGGGATGCTGCCAGGCAGGATGGTGACATGGGATGGCAGATGCTGCCCTCGTCCCTTCTGTGGGCAAACCTTTTGGTGACTGCACCCACAGGGATTGGTTTGGGGTTTGTTTTCTTCTCCCAGCTTCTTTCCATCAAATGCCCAGGATCACTTTACCCTCTGGACCAAAATGCAGCTGAGTTTGGATTTTTGTATTTTAACAGACGCTGCCTGGAGCAATCTGGTGGTTCTCCAGGATTCATGTCTTCTCCCTAACCAGTTTCTCCCATCGCTTTGAATGCAAACTGGGTCCTCAGGGAGGCAGAACAGCCCTTAGGGCTTTCTGTGCTCTTGGGTTTGATGCAGAGAAAAGGTGCCTTGGACCTGATACAGCCCCGGGAGGTGAGGAGGGATCACCCCTGCTCGCAGGCACTCGTGCCCAGCTGATTCACCTCAAATATTCCTAAAACAACCTCTCAGCCCTGGAGCAGGAAGGTATTCGTGCTGGGAAACAGGGTGCTGCTGTTGACTGCTGAGTGATCAGCTCAAGGGTGATGGCCCCTTTATGAAACAGGGTTTAGCCTGGTCCTTATTGAGCAATGTTTAAAGAAAAAAAAATAATTAAATTTTGCTTTCATCTTGTGTCTTTCAGCTCTACAAACCACAGAAAAGCAGCCCAGCCTCGTTTTCTGGAGGCAAACTGGTGGTAGGTGAGTCAGTCCCTGTGGGGATGCAGGGGCACAGCTGAAACGGGACTTGAGCTCTCCTCCTTCCCTTGCTCCCAGTCTGAGCTCCAGGACTTGGTGTAGTCCTGCTTATCCTTTAAGTTGGACGTGGGACCTGGAGCCCCCATCCACCATCATCACTGGGGATCACTGCCCCTCGATGTTCAGTGCTCCCCCCTTCAAGGGGACAAAGGCTGCCACCCTCCTCTTCAGATAAGGGCATATTTGATTTTATTACATACAAAGCCTGCGGGGGAGAGGTGCCAGGTTAATTGCTCATTAGCTGAGGGCTTGAAACTGCATCACTGCAGTTGATCTCAACCCCAAACACGCCTTGATTGCTGATTGAGTGTGTGCCTCCCTCCTCGGGAGGGGATCCAGCCTGTGCCCAGAGCTCATCTTTGCCCTTCACGTGAGGCAGGGACCATGTGCGTGGGGCTGTGTGACAAGTACCTGACCCCTTTCCACCCTGAACTTCCCCTGCCAGCCTGTTCTCATGCAGCAGGCCAGGCAAAGCTGACTCCTGGGCTTCCTTGGAGAGCCCCATCCCCAAATAATGCATCAGCTCCCAAGAGGATGCTGCGGAGCCATCGTTGAGCCATGGCTGAGCTGCTCTGCAGGGCTCAGTGAGGCTTTTCTCCAGGCCAGGCTCCCTGTGGGCAGCGGCTGGGGCACTGGGAGCGGGGTGCTGAGGTGCAGACCCTTACCTGTCCAGGTGGAAGGCAGCGATCTCTGCGTTGTGCCGCTGGAAGTCAACGAAGTAGAAGAAGTCCTCAGGGGTCTCTTCCTCACGCTTCTGCCTGGGAGGGAGTGAGGGGCTTAACCCAGTGTGCCTGGTCTGGGCAGACTGTGGTGGCACGGGGACAGTGGTGAGGGACTGGGTTGCAGGGGCAGAGCTGCCCTGGCTTCTGCCCTGGCCAGACCCGAAGTGCCTGGGGAAAAGCTGGGACCAGCCCCCCGTGCTGGGAGCAGCGCTTGTCTCAGTGATGGGGGTGAGGGAGGCAGAAGGGCCAGCTCTGGGCTTGAGCATGTTTACACCAGAGTTTAGACATGCTTTGGGCAGTGTTTTGGTGGGTGTAACATCAGGGGTGAGGGGGGTGGTGTGCTACAGGCCACAGCATGGGGACATGGGTGTTTATCTGCCTGGGGCTGGTGATGGAACCTTTTTGGCTGGTGAGGTAGCTGAGGGCAGGAGAGGTGGGATGCAGCTGTGTGGGGCCTGTCCTGGCTGAGGATGCTCACGCCCCTCGATGTGGGGGGGAGGGCAGAGGGGGGGCTCTACCAGAGTGCCTTACCTCATGGGCTTGAACATGGCTTTCCCAAAATCCTGGAAGCGGAGGACCAGCTTGAGGTGCACGCCGCTGGGCTTCACGACTTGGGGAGGGAAAGGGGACATTAGCATCCTGGGAGGCTCATGGGTGCCAGCTGAGGCACCAGGTACCCATTCCTGTGCCCTTCAGCTTTCCACCTCAGGGAATGCATCCCCCCGCCCTTTTCAGCTGCTCCCCCAGGCTCTGGTGCTTCTCCCACCCGCCTCTGGTCACTTCTCTCTGCCCCTCTCCCCATGCTATAGAAATTTCCCTCTCCTGCACCTTTTCCTCCCCCAGTAGAAACCAGTGGTGTACTGGTATCCTGGCACCCATGTTCCAGCCTCTGCTGGGGTTCAACTGGAGTGAGACAGGCTTGTCCTCTCCTGGCTTTTTGTTTCCCTGACACAGGTGTTGGGGATGGGGCCAGCCAAACTGGCGGGGTGTGAGGGGAGTGGGGGGACCCCGAGTGCTGTACTCACTCTGGCTGCAGTCACAGGCCCCCAGCAGCGCTTTTTCATCCTGGCTGTAGTCTGCAGAGGCAGAAGGAGTGGTGAGACCCTGCCAGGCTCTGTCTCTTGCTGCTGCCCACCCCCCAAACCAGCACTGGGCATGCAGGGGAGCACCCCCTGCCTGTCCCTGCCACCCGTGCTGCCCCGTGCCATCGAGGGGTGCAGTGTCCTTGGGGGACTGAGGCAGCCTGCTGGGATGGAGCTGCCCTGTGATGGGTCCCACCACAGCTGGCCCTGACAGACAACAGCCCCATCCTTCCTCCCATCTCAAGGTAAGGATGCGGCAATGGCGCAGCACAGAACCTGCTGGGAAGCCAGCACAGGGCTCTGGGCTTCCTCCGGCCAGTGACAGCCCCTGCCTGGCTTGCAGAAGCAATCTGGGGGTGGACTGGAACCCCCCCCAGCCCGGTCCCCATGGCGGGATGCTTACCCGCGCTGATGATGGTGAAGTGCCGCATGTCGCGCAGGAGCCTGTTGACGGTGGGGCTGGAGCGGGGGTAGAGCCCATCCCGGCTGATGCCCAGGTGGAACTGGAGCCAGCTGGACTCCGGCCGGAGCGGCAGCGGGGCCGCTGCAGACGTCAGGTTGAGCTCCTCCCTGTACAGCTTGTGTCGCCTGGAAGAGAGTGGGTACAGGGAGATGAGGGCGAGCCCTGGGATGGAAACCCTGGGGAGCAGAGCGGAGGGGCGCAGGGTGTGTAAGGGCTCTGGGTGCTACCCCTGGGGAAACTGAGGCAGGGAGAGAGGTGGGCAAAGACCTCACAAATTGTGCTGCCTTCTTCCCTCTGCAAAGTCCTAGGGGAAGCAGCCTCAAGTGGGAACACAAGGGACTGCGATGACTTCTCTCCATCAGGACCAGGAGAGGGGTCAGGACATGGCTGGAGCTAAACTGCTTCTCCAGCAACACAAGAGCTGGCCTGTGTGAGGGATGCAGTACTTCCTGGAGGGACTGCAGGCTCCAGGCCAGACTTGGGTCTGGTCTTCAGCAGAGAACTCGGGTCTGGGCTGCTCAGTGAGGTGTCTGGAGAGCCTGGGAGAACACTGTGGGCTTGTCCATTCACATCCATTACACCTCTGCCAGAGTGTTTTCCTGAAGCCAGAGGTCCCAGGCAGGGAATTAAAAATGACAAATGGCCACAAATTGCCTCCATGACCAGATCCACAGCCCTTGGTCCAGTGAGGAGGGATGCAGTGAGGCTATCTAGCAGCGTCCTGCCCATGAACTCTTAAAATCAAGGTTGACCCCAGCTTTTTCTTTGCAGGTGGAGCCAAAGGGGCCTCCCAAATTTAGTAATATTCCAAAAACATCCCCCTGCTTCCTCGACCTTGAGCTGTCCATGGCTGAGACCCACTAAAGCGATTGAAAGGTCACCTATTCCTCCCAGCAGAGGACAGGCTCTGTTCTTGTGAGCACCAGCCGAGCCACGCACAGGGCAGCCAGCCCTGATAAAGGGAGAACGAAATCCAGTTTGCACTGGGAGTGCCAAGATACATCTGTGAAGGAAAACAGGAGCTGAGGGGCTGATAACGAGTGGAGCATCCACCAAGGTTGGGATGGGGAGGCTGGAGAGCAGGGTGCCACCAATCCAGCCCCTTAGTGAAACATGGAAAGAAACCCAGGCAGTGGAGAGATGTGGCGTGTCTGTAGGTCAGGGCAGCTGGCCCGTTCCCTCTCCCAGTTTGTTTGCCTTTCAGCTGGACTGGGTCAGCTCCAGGCACAAAGTCCAGATGCGAGTGGTCAGGAGGAAGGGTGCCAGAGCCCTGCTCCCTCGGTGCGGCTCTTTCCTCAAGCCATGTCCCGCAGAGGCAGATGCTCCCTGGGGTCGGGAGGAGGCAGGAGTGTGCCGAGGCTTGCTGACAGGTTTGGCTGCCAGGCTGCGCACTGGGATGGGGCCCTGTGGTACCGTTGTCTCCATCGGACGTGCTGCCTCAACCTCCCGGTGTGCTCCTGTGCACCAGGTCTCCCATGAGCAAGCGTTTGAGGCACAACCTTAACCCCTCCCTCCCAGCGACCAGGGGCAATAACGACCCCGGTGTAACTTAGAAAAGCTCCTCCAGATATTTCCCTAGGGAAGCTGCCCAAATATTTGACTGCATCTGATTTCCTGCTTCCCATGGGCACGGGCCGTTCCCCTCGGGGTGTCAGTGAGCAGTAGATTACTGATGGGGAAAAAAATGCAGCAGTTGTACAAGGGGAGGCAGCCCCCAGCATCCCAGCCCAGCGCCTGTGCAGTCCCTGCCTGGGGCATCCCAGCCCAGTGCTCACACTGTTCCTGCCCCGGGCACGCCGCTGCGAGGCCAGTGAGCCTTTAAACCCAAAATACAGCTCCCACTGCCTCCTGGTTTCCTTCAGGATTCCTGAAATATTTCCCTGCAAGAACAGAGCTCTGGGAAAACCGTGATGAGATAAACCACCCCCCCTCCACAGCACACCCCCAGATATAAATAGCCCCGGGGCTGCCCTTGCTCTGCTCCTCCAGCTCCTGGCTGGGCTGCAGGGTGATGCTGGGCACAGGCCACTGCTCGCCCCGTGCCTCTGGTTACAGAGTTTGGGGTTTTGAAGCTGCTTCTTCAAGGATAAAAATAAGCTCTGGAATTTTGGAGTTTGGGGGGGGGGGATGGGGTTTTTTTGGGTTCTGAAGAGTTGTGGATGGTTTTGTTTTGCTGTTTCCTTCCTGCATCCCCATCAGTCTCTCCAGCTGGTTCTGCAGCCTGCGAGCAAACTCCTGGCCATAACTGAATTGCCACTGTGATGGGCAGCAGCCTGCATACAGTGAGCACTGTGGGGGTGTCCTGGGGCACCCCATGAGCTGGCAGAGTCCCAGTCCAGCTGACATCCTCCTGGACGCAGAAATGAAGAGAGGTGAAGATGGATACACTGTGCTGAAGGTTTGGGGTTGAGCTACAGCTTGTTCCACTCAAAACCAGCATCCTGCAGCTCTGAAAGCTGCTTTGGCAGCAGTCAGACCCACACGCCCTGTCCCCCAGCCAAATCAAGGAGGGGATGGCCCATGGACACTCAGCTCTTCTGTCTGGTTGTGGATGTGGTGGCACCTCATTTTGCAGCACCAATGGCAGGAGAGGGTGCGTGTCACCTCAGCCTGAGCATCCTTTCTGAAGGCTTTTACCCCCTTATGAGCACTGTGGATTTCATTTTGAAGTGATTGAGGAATAATCAATACTCTGCCTCCCTTCTCCTTCCCAGAGGTGCAGAGCCAACTCAATCAAGGGCACACAGCATCACAGCCTTCCTCCCAGCCACATCAGAACTGAACCTCAGAGCAAAAGGCAAGGTGAGCTGCTTCAGGTCAAATCCTCCAGCTGAATGTCTGCAGGAGGCATTGCTCAGCTCGAGAAGATGCACTGGAGCAATAGGCCATGGCACTTTGGCACAGCCCAGCCATGGCATGTGTCACCAGGGATACCCGAACTAATCGCCCACAGACTCCAAGTGTTGTGAAGAAGGATTTGACCTGCTCCAGGCTGCCTCAGGCAAGGGATGAGCCTCGCAGGGGTGACCCTGGCCAAGCACACGGAGCAGCTCCAGACCCTGGAGGTTGTTCTTTGAATCCTTCCATTACTGCTCCCCTTCTCTCCTGTGAATCATGCCTGAAACTGGGACCGGGCACCCAAAAGGTGACACAGAGTGCAGGCGGCGCTTATCCCTGGGAGGACACGGCTTACAAGGTCTCACCCCGTGCCCCACCATCCACCCTTCCCCTTCCTTGGGGCTCTAACAGCCGAGCAGGAAGGGCCCTCCCAACAGAGCCCACCCTGGCCCGCACTCAGCCCTGCCTGTCCATGGGGTGCTGGTAGTTGGGGAGGGGGGTGATGGGGAGCACGATGGGGCAGAGAGACGGGAAGTGGGGCACAAGCCCAGCTGGGGATGCTAGGGGACACCCAGGGGCCGGATGTCCAGGTGTGGGGTGCTTAAGCGGGGATGCCCAGGAGAGGGGGTGCCTGTGGGGTGCCCGTGCAGGGGCTACCCGGGAGAGACGCCCGTGCAGGGGGTACCCAGGAGAGGTGCCCGTGCAGGGGCTGCCCAGCCGAGCGGTGCCCAGGAGATGCCCACACAAGGAATGCCCGCGGAAGGGACGCCCGGGGGGAGGAAGAAGGGGGGTGCGGGGGGTGCCCGGTGCGGGTGCGGCGGGACGCACCTGTTCCAGCGAGCCGCCTTCCGCCGGTAGTAGCGCAGGGCTTCGCGGGCGCCCAGCAGCGGCTCGGCGGGGTCCCGCGGGGCGGCGGCGCGGTACAGCGGGTGGGCGAAGAGGCGCCGCAGCGCGGAGGCAGAGCGGGCGCGGAGCGGCGGGGCGGCGGTTACGGGAG
>VZTU01003510.1:111337-123262 GCA_013400835.1 Zapornia atra | reverse complement strand
GGGCAGGGCGGTCGAGGCCCGGGGCGGGGGATCGGGGCTCGGCCGAGGCGCGGGGATAGCGGATGGGGGACGGGGTGAAAGGGAGCTCGGGGGGGCCGGAGCGGGATCGGGGTGCGGGGTAGAGGATGTCCCGGAGGCGGCGCGGGGAGCGAGCGGAGACACCCCGGGCTCTGCCGCTCCGCAGGGGCTGGGGCCGCCCGGCTGCTCCCGTCCCGGGCAGGCTGCGGGCTGTCCCGGCTGCCCTCCGCGGGGTCCCGGGCAGCGCTGGAACCTGGCGAGTGCCGCTGCTGCGGGGGACTCAGGACAGCGTTTGAGTCTGGGTGCGGGGATGAGGTGCCGAAACACCCCCGGGGGGCTGCGGGCAGACCCCTGCTGGGTTCTGGCCCCGGAGCTGGGTTCCAGCCCTTCTCCGGTGCCTTTCGGCACATGGCTCAGGCTCCGCTTGTATTTTATTTTATTTTTTAATTCCTAAAAGGAAAAAAAGAACACAAACAAACAAACAAAACCGTTAAGGAAACTCCTCCCTGCCGTTTGCTCAGAGAGGCTGATTGATGGTGGGGATGTGCTTGGGCTGTGACCCCCCGAGTTCATCACGGGGGTTGGGGGGAAGACAGCCCTGCTGTGAGCGACATGGAGAGCCCAGCAAGGAGCAGGTTGAGGAGCACCAGGCCAACGGAGGGAAATGGCAGAGAAACTGGCTGTAAACAAAGGGAGCGTGACTAGACTAGCCTGGCTCCAGCACTCTGCTGAAGGGAGAACAAAAAATAAACTGCAGAAAGAGGGGAAAGTCAATCACGACTTCAGCTGTCTGGAGCAGAGCTCAGTTCTGCATGCAGCGGTGTGAAGGGAGGCTCTGGAAAGTGTGCTGGGACCAGGGTTATGGGCTGTGCAAGCAGGCGTCAGTACAGCTGTCCTGGAGCCTGGGATGCTCTTTTTGCTGAGGAAGGGGTGAGGAGATGGTCCCCTGAGCTGGCCTGGGTTGTGGCTGGAGGGATGGTTGCATCTCTCTTTGGGTCAGAGCAAGGTCAGTGTCACAGGAACTGCAGGGTTCTGCAGGATGGGAATGGTCCCACCGGCCTTAGAGTGGATCCTCCTGATAGCAAAGGGGAGAAGCAGCTTTCAGGACATATGATGGCATGTAAAGAGGGAAATAATGCCCAGCTCTTTGGCCACGTTGCTTAGGAGAGAGCAAAGGGTGCAGCAGCACGCTCTGTGCGGGGTTGCCACGGTCTTCAGCCCTTCCACGGGCCAGGTGGCTTGGCAGCTTCTGCAAAAATCAACGTCACCCTAAGCCCAATAATAAGCAAAGACTTGGAACTAACAATAGGATTCTTCTTCTTTTTTTTTCCCCCCAACTATTTTTTATTTGCATGTTTAAAAGGTGAGATTAAGCTAAAGAACTCTGGAATTCAACAACCTGGAATGAATCACCAGGAACAAACACCTCTCTGTGGCTGCCAGCCCTCTGAAGGGCACTCACTGACTCACTCCAAACTTTAAAGAGCAACTTTTGACAAACACTCCATCAAAAAATTGACTAACACTCGCTTCGCTCCTAATCCTCTCTGAGCTGTTTCCCCATTGCTAATCTCTCCCAGAATTCCCAGTATCGAATCTTTACTGGTTTGCAGCTCTAGTTCTGAACAAGCTCATCGGGACCAGAACGCCGGCTCGGCCCGTGTCACTGTGCTCTTTGGATGCTCCTCAGGAAGATCATGTCATTTGTTAATGAGACTAATTAGAAGATTGCTTCATTTGTTAATGAGACTAATTACAAAGAAAGAAAGAAATGGAAAAAAAATCCATCCCATTAATGTGTAATAAATGGAAAGGCATCGGTCCCTCCTGAAGCGTTAGTGACTGGCAGCTCCCAGCACACTGGAATGCAGCATCACTCCTCCCCTGATTATCTAACCCACCTCAGTGATGCTCCTGTAATGCCAGCGGTACCTGGGCTTTGCTGGCACAGCCCCCAGCCCAGCGCTGTGTCCCCAGAACCCTGTGGGAACAAGGCAGGATCCCACTGGAGCTCGTCTCTATCCCACGCTCATCTTGGTCCCTGGGCTCCTGCCTCCAGCTGCACCCGCTGGGCTGGAAGGTAAGTGCTGCTTCCCAGGCAGGGCTGGAATGGGTGCCTGTGTGCCTAAAATTACCTGCAGGAATGGATTTGATAGGACACTGACAGCTACAGCGGAATCAAATTATCACTTGGAATTACCATGAGATAATTGGCCTCATTTACTATTTTAAGACCAGAAAAAAAAAAAAAAGAAAAGAAAGAAAAAGCTCCCTCTTCCAGACCAGTGCACCAGAGAGATGTTCAGGAGTAGATGGTGTCCCAAAACATATCATTAAAGCTTTAAATAAATGTATGATGGCATCTTGTGTTAAAAAAGACTCCCTAGGACCAGCTAGGTCCTTCTCAAAGTCATTTATTTTTTTAATAAACAAACAATATTCCTCTGGCTTTTCCAAACACGCAGCTTGAAATATTTGGAGATGTATGTATGTAATTTGAATTCCTTCCCACATTATTGATTTAAAAATCATCTTCCTTGGAGACGTTGCTGACTCACCAGAAGGTAAACTCTCCTGTCTGCTGGTTTCTGCCTTCTCTATTCTTCTTGAAGTAACCCAGTCCCACCCTGCAGCCTGCAATGTTTGTAAAAGGGAGAAAGATGTGAGAACTCTCCCTTTCTCACTTGCTCCTTAATGACAAGGATTAAATGCCAAGGCAGCTACACAATATTATGAAGAAGAGTTTGAATTGGAGGCTCCAAGTTCTGCATGTGCTGCTTCACCATCACAACATGCCTGAGCACGGACACTCCAGCAGGGCTGGAGCAGCTCCCCTATGAAGAGAGGCTGAGGAAGCTGGGCTTGTTCAGCCTGGAGAAGAGAAGGCTGTGGGGGGACCTCATTGCAGCCTGCCAGTCCCTGAAGGGAGCAGAGGAACAGGAGGGGAATCAGCTTGTTAAAAGGGTAGATAATGGCAGGACAAGGGGGATGGATGAAAGCTAAAGGAAGGAAGGTTTAAATTAGATATTAGGGGGAAGATCTTTACAGAGAGAGTTGTGAGGGGCTGGAACAGGCTGCCAAGAGAGGGGGTGAGGGCCCCGTCCCTGGAAGTGTTCAAGGCCAGGTTGGATGGGGCCCTGGGCAACCTTGTGTAGATCCAGGTCTGGAGGTTGGTGTCCCTGCCTGTGGCAGGGGGGGGTGGAACTCTGTGATCCTTGGGGTCCCTTCCAACCCCTACTGTTCTATTCTTCTATGATTCTATGATCTCCGGTCCCATTCCTGGACCAGCTGGTCCAGTTGGGGCTCAGCACCAGGTCCAGATTGTCCCTCTTGATGCGCCCGAGCTCCTCCATGCCAGCAGCAGCCCCGGCTCAGGGGACAGGGATGTGATGGAGGATGAGGAGACTGTGGTGTGGAAAAGGGTTTGCTTCACATATGGTGCTGCTGAAAAATGGTGATTCCAGTTTGTATTCCTGATGAGGAAGGAGGAAAACCCTCAAGGAGCAAGGGAGCCTGGGGGTGCATTAGCACAGGGCTGGAAGTAGAGGCTGGAAGTCCACAGCTTGGACCCTCCCAGGGGAAATCCAGGCTGATGGGTGGCTCTTCTGGACACAAGTTCATGGCTGAGGTCTCCACTGTTTCCCTGACCTGTGATGCAGACTGTTTTGGCTGCTACTCTGTCTCCACGACCGGGGCTTGCTGGGTTGTCCCCATGTGCCCAGCTGCGAGTCCCAGTCAGTGCCCGGTGGGACCCCCTCCAGAGCCAGTCCCCCCCACTGCCCTGCTCTCACCCTGTCCACCCAGAACGTGATGTGGGAGTTGGAGCTGCTGCCTTGGACTCCTGCCTGACATGGGATGCTCAGCTGTTCCATCCAACCTGGATTTTTGGCAAGGGAGGGCCCCAGCCTGAGCACAGATGTGCTGGCCACTGTGCTTGGGGCTCAGGGAGGTGCCTGAGACCTTGTGGGGTTTCATCTCCCTTTCCCCTTTGCTCCCAGGGCCGAGCACCCTCTCCCAGCCCAGCTGGACCTGGAGCCTCCTGGCTGGCAGCACATGGGGTGAGTTCCCCTCCTGCCTTCCCAGCAGTGTTCCCCCTCTCTCTGCCAGTTGCAAAGCATCCAGCAGTGCAGGCAGGACTGCAGGCAGGGGTCACTGGCAGGGGGAGATGTGATGGTCCCCAAGGTGCACCGCCTCGTGCCCTTGCAGTCCCTGGGGTTTATTTCCTGGGTCAGAGAGAAGGTGGTACCTCTCTCAGGGCATTCAGAGGGGTCCCCTCTGCCTGACATCTTCCCTAACCCCAGGGGCTCAGGGAGTTTTGCCACCAGGGCCATGTGGAATCCCTCCCTGATCTCTGCTTGCTGGTTTGGAGGGGAAGGTGCTGGCTGTTGCTCTGGGCTCTGTGCTCTGCCTCGACTTGTAATTAAAAATGAAGTATCTGGGCTAAGTGCTCGAATTAAGAAAACATTTTTGTTAGCTAACAATACAGAGAAAAGCCCTGGAGACCCTGATAGAGCAATTAGTGCTTCTCCACTTGCATCGGAGATGAGTCTTGTGAGAGAGAGGAAGCCTGTTCACCCCAGAGGACTTTTTTTGGTACAAAAAATACAATTATCGGGTATAAAAGGAAGTGTTTAGAAACATGCAAAGTGGGAATGAGGTCTGAAGGCCCCTTTGCTGCAGGATGAGGCAGAAGGGGGAGGTGCTCCAGGTATGATACCTTCCCTGTCCCACCTGCTGGGCACTGGAGAAAACTCCCATGAAACTCCATGGTTCCATTCTTCTCCTCCCTCTACCTAATGGCTTTAAGCTCAAAAAGGAGAGATTTAGGTTGGATATGAGGAAAAAGCTCTTCAATATGAGGTTGATGGATCACTGACCCAGGCTGCCCAGAGACGTAGTGGAGGCCCCATCCCTGGAGACATTCAAGGTCAGGCTTGATGGGGCTCTGAGTGACCTGCTCTAGTGAAGATGTCCCTGCTCACTGCAGGGTGGGACTAGATGACCTCTTGTCCCTTCCAACCTTACACATTCTAGGATTCTACTTTGTAGTGGTTTTGGCCCTAACCAAAGGCCAAATCCCCACCAAGCCGCTCGCTCACTCCCCCCTTCAGCCGAAAAGGGGGAGAAAATAGATATTAGGAGGCTTAGGACTTGAGATAAGGACAGAGGGATCACTCTCCAATTAGTGCAATGGGCAAAACAGACGCAGCACAGAATAAAGGAAAGAAAAAGGTGATTTATTACTACTTACTACAACTACTACACCCAGTGAACCGGAACGAGATAAGAAGCGGCCAGGTCTTCAAGCACCTTCCCCCCACCCCTCCCTTCTTAGCAAACTTAAAACTCATCCCGATTTTACTCCCTTCTTCCCCCCCCAACATGGCGCGGGGAGGGGCAGGGAATGGGCAGTGGGGTTCCGGTGATTCCCAACAAGCTGCTTTTCTTCCCCAGATATTATCACTTCTACTTCCTCCCCCCACCCCTCGCCTCTTCGCACTCATGACTTTAATCAGAGATTCGCTCCCTTCTTCCCTCCCGTTCGCAGTACAGGGGGGGCAGGGAATGGAGAGTGAGGGGTTTCAGTCCGTTCCTCCCGAGCTGTCTTTCATCTCAGCTGTGGGGGGGGGCATTCCACATACACACACCCTTCCCCTGCGGCACCGTGGGGTCCCACCCACGCGAGAGTCGTGTCCACGACCTTCTGCAGCGTGAGTCCTCTCTATCGGGGAGTCATCCCCTCACCACAGGCCTCTCAGCAGGACTCTCCCCTCCATAGGGTGCTGACGTCCGGGTCCAGACCCCCCGGCCTGGTCACCCGCAAAGTCACAAGTCCCTTGGCAAACCTGCTGAGGCGTGGATCAATCTTCACAGGGCATAGTGGTCTCTGCTCCCCATCCTCATCCATGGGCTTCGGGGGGACACCCGTTTCACCATGGACTCCACCACGAGCTGCAGGGGAAACTCTCTTCCTGCATTCTTCATTCCCCCCTCCTGCGGGCCTGGCCTTGGAGTCTGTGCAGCTTGTTACATCTTCTCACTCCCGCTCCGGTGGCAAAGTGCGCCTGCCAGCAGTTTTTTTTTCTCCTATATGTGATTCACAGAGGCGCTGTGACCAGCTCTGATAGGCTTGGTCTCAAATTCGGCCTTGAATGTACCAGTGTTTTTCAAAACATGGGGCTTGCAGAAAGCTGTAACTGCAGCTTACAAGAGCCACTGAAGCAGCAGTTACACCAAACTGCAACATACTTCTATAAGATGAAACCACCTTCATGGCCCAAGAGAAAGGCAGTGGTGTGCCAGGGTTTGGGCTGTGTCCTCCAGCAGCTTCGCTCTTCCCCTGCACCTTTCTCCCTCTAAGCATCCCTGGAGCTGGTGGGTGTGTTCAGAACGAAGGCTTGGGTGGCTGCAGCAAGTTCCTGTGCTTGGTCTTGACCCCAGACCATCGTTTCCCAGGAGAGACACTATGGATAGTGACCAACTCGTTGATGGATGGTGACCAAGCCATTGTCCAATTATATGGGGTCCGAGAAGGCTCCAGCTGCGCTCCCTGGGTACCTGCTGATGGACACCAATCCTTGGAGCTCCTGCACCAGTATCTGCTGATGGACACCAGTGCTTAGAGCCTAAAGAAGGTGCGTATCAAGCAGAGATCATGGAGAAAGCAGGCAGGACCTCCTGCTCTCCCTGCTGCCTGTGCTTTCCCCACATATGGGTGACATGGGGCTGTTTGTCTTGGATGTGCTGGGACAGACTGGAGAACAGCACTGACCTCTGAAGCAACGCTGATGTTTTTGGCTGTCTGGCCAGTGGCTCAGCTTGTGTGGAGCTTCTGAGATCCAGTTACTAAGATAGTAAAAACAAAACAACCCTCTTCAACAGCCAGGCTGGCTGGCTTGCTGGTGCCACCTCTGCCGAGGAGGGGGGGGAGCATCTGTGTCACCAAAGGTTAAACACCAGCAAATCCTGTTCCTTGTCAGAAAAGGGTGCTGGGCCCTGTGTGTGCCTGTTCTTTAATCAGTATTTAGTTGGCTGAATTACTTTTATTGGTCGTTAACTGTGTGCTGGTCTCAGTGGAACATCTGGTCCGTGATTCACAAGGAATATTCTTCAGCTCTTGCTGAGTGCAATTATTTTTGGATACAAGTGGAGGCTTTGGACCCATTAAGAAGATAAAATGCAGATTGTTTGCAGAGGGTTTTTTTATTTTATTTTAATGGCTTTCAAAGAGAGGAACTTTTCTGTTTTTTCTCTCTCCTCTATTGTTAGCAGACAGTGCAGTGCAAACCAAGCAGAAGGGCTGGGGAGAGACACAGATGTTCCCTTTGCTGCTGACTGGGCCAGGCACCCAAACCCAGGGCAGAGGGTTTGAATCTCCCTTCCAAGCTGCTGTAATATTTCCCAAACCTTGCAATAGCTCATCCATCCACCAGTTTCCAGTGAAACCACCAAGGGTTGGTGTGGGACTCCCTATATAACAATTCAGAAGCGTGTCAGCAGATGGGATGAGGATTGTTTACAAACCAGAGAAAGTGATGGGCTTTGTGCTTTCTTCCATTGATGGGAAAATCACAGATGGATCCCAAACCTCCATCTCCCAGCCCAGTACCAAGCCCAGCCAGATCACACAAGAAAATAGCCAATCTCCATGTTTTTGGCATGGTAGGCTCGGGTAGCAACTGGAACACCTTTATCCTCAAAAGTAGATCTCCTCACAAAAAAAAAAGAAAAAAAGGAAAAAAATCACATTATCAGCAGACAACGAGTTATCTCAGGAATTAAATGTGGTTGGTACATTGGGCCCCTCCATGGGGCTGGCTGACTCCTCTTTGCAAGAACAGAGCTTTAAATTATTTAGAGGAAACTATCCGGCCTTGGCTGCTGCTTGCTGCTATGATCACACATCTCATCCCAGGGAAAACCCCAGGCAGACAGGCAGTAAAATCATGGCTGGATTTTAATGGGAAGATGAAGCAAAACTGTTAAACCAGGTAAGGATGGATGCTTCTGGTTTATCCTGGGGATGTGTGGTTATGGGCAGGATCGTGGATTTGGGTGGGGTCATGAGAAGTGCCAAGGGATCAGCTGTGGGATGAAGGAGGGACCTTGGCTCTGTGGATTTTCAGGTGAAAATGACACTGCAGAGGGAGGTGGAAGAAGATGATGGAGGAGATGGTGGCTCCCCAACCCTTCCCTATGGGGGTGGTCAAAAGCAAACTGCAGAGCAGTGATCTGCTGTGTTGCACTAGGACAAGATGCTGTAGGTGTGTTTAAGTGCAGTGTCAGCTAGTGGGGAAGATCCTTCCTCTTCCCAGGCACCTTTGTGGCACAGTGTCCCTGCTCAGCTTTTCCTGATGGGGTTTTTTTTTCCCTTTTTTTTTAGTTGGTGTTTCTATTTGTTTTCCCCCTCCTGACTGTATCCATCTCTGCCACTCACTGGGGTCATCTTAACCTTGGCTTGGTGGCTGGCTGCTGGGCAGCTGATGGGAACGGGCTGTTTGGCAATAATTTTTCTGGGGAAGCTCTCTTTGTGGGCATATAATGGTGATAAAAGTAGCCATTTTTGGAACAGAGGGCCCGTGTAGGGAGCTGGACCATGAAAATGTATTAAATAGCTTATTCTGCAATGAACACAGCATAAATTAAAAAAAATAACAAATCAGAACAACTGGAGGAGCTGGGAAGGATCTCAAGAGGACAACTGCTCTGTTCCTAAGGATGCAGGCATAGATGTGTTTGCTGGATCTGGGTGATGGGCACCCAGATTGATTGCCTGCTGGCTCCTCCAGCTTCCTGGCCATCAAATCAGCTTGAACTATTTGGGCTTTAACTGCTTGTCAGCTTTGCTTCCTGTCCTCTCACCGTGTTGGAAGTCAGCAGTCATGTTCAGGTGTGTTTTGGGTTTGGGTTTTTTGTTTTGTTTAACCAATGGGATGTAAAATAAGGAGAATCAGTGAATCTGGGGTAGTATCACAAAACGAGCACCCTGCTAACCCCACTGAGCCTGAGTGTGCTCCCTGTCAGGAGCCCGTGTCTGTCTTCAGCACAGTTGTGTGTTCAGATCAAATGAAGATGCAATTAGTGGCACTGGGAGTTCTTGTAGTTTCAAATGTCTCTGTATGAAATGCCTCTAGCATTTTAAACATGGATCCTTGAGCCAGCACAATGATCTTTGACTTAATCTGCCCTCTGGTACTTCCTCAGGGGTCAGTTACAGTTGGTTCATCCCTGCACTGGGAGGGATGCAGAAAACTTACTTGTCTTACAATAAGATATGTTCTGAAGCAAGAAAATAATCAGGGTAGCTCTAATGAGGCTCAGGAGGAAGTCTCTTATCAGCAGAAAGTTCAGCTGTTACTCATCTTCTTTGCTGACTTCCTTATTAACCCTTAGTCACCACTAAGGAGTGAACTTTGGGGTGGGGATGTTGTGTAGAGCAGGGGGTGAGTGGTTGTCTGAAGGGAAGGAGGTTGGTCTGGAGAATAGAGTGAGTATGGAAGTGTCTGTGCTGCTGTTTCAGGTGCACTGTCAGGTTAGCAGGTTTTCCTGGTAGTCCCTGAGAAGAGCACTTGAACAAAGCTGTTGGCTGAAGCAAATTGAAGTGCTCAGAAAAGGGGCTGGGATGAGTATTTGGGGCAGCTTCTGGTGAGGGGGCATGGGGACAGGCTTGTAGCCTCAGCCAGGTGAGCAGGACGGAGCTGCCATCTCTGGGTCTGCTTTTGGCTGTTGATCCTTGACCCTTGTGTAGCATGCTTTGTTGAAGTATTTGGTGCAGAACTTTCAACTGCCTGTTTGTGCTTCTGTTTCTGCACCATGTCCTAACAGGGTGAGGTTCTGGGTGCTGCAGTGACAGTCTGGATAATCAGAGTGCAGTCAGGGGCTCTGGGCAGGGCATGAGAGGGTCAGTTTTCTCCTCTCCTTGGACCTCCAAGAGTGGAAAGCATCTCTGACCTTGCTTCTTTCCATATTTTCAAACCTCTGTGGTCCATGGGAAAGGGCATGGGTAAGCTTCTCCTCCCAAGCACAGTGTGCTGGATGGAGAAAGCATCGGAGAGAGGTGATGCCAATTTTAATCCAAGTTCCTGCAACAGAAATAGATCTTCCTGAGACCTTAGCAAATTATATCTCAGGTTAAACTATTTATTAAAGTGCCCCAGGGGAGTTTCAGGCTGGCTACATACATCATCACAGGAGAGAGGCTGAGAATTACAGTGATTGGGAAGGAACATGGATTTGGGACTTAGGGGCCTGTGGTGAAAGTCAGTGCACAGGGAATTATTCCACGTAACAATTCAGGGACAGGCTCAGCTGGAACCAGAGTGTTTCTGTAACATGCTTCTCTAATGAGCTCTCAGGTGTTAATGCAAGAGCTCGTGGTATAAATTGGTTCTTGTTCTTGGAATTTTCATTTCTGCCTCTGTTTGCAGCCATATAGATGCCAGTGGATGCTATAGACATGGTGAGTGGTGGTTCCTGGACTGGTGTCATCCTTGGCATCCCCCTGTGCCTAGGGTTGGTGTCCACCTAGTCCCTCTGTGAGCACTCCTGTCTCAGTCCAGTGGAGGTACTGGCTGGCTGTAGGCATCTGAAAGAGCTGAACTTGGCTGCAGTGCTAGCCTGGTTTGTTTTGCCAGAAATAAGTTATAGAGGGAACAGGCTGATGTGCAGAGATGTGATAAATAGCTGGAAGCAACAACCTTTCCTAGCAGAGCTGTGAGGAGCAAGAGGTCTTCATTCTCCTCCTCCGCCCTGGCACTGCATTGCATAGGTTGACTGGGGCCTCTCATGGTTTCCAAATCAGAATATGCAGTAATTCTCACTGCACAAGATGTGAACACTTCATCCACACACCCAAAGTGAGATCAAAATAGCAGCTTTTCCCCTTGGCCGTGGTGTGGGTGCCCCATTGGCTCCAGCTCCTGTGCTCAAAGCTGTTGAAACCATCTGTGAACCAACTGGCTCGAAGAACAGAGAGAAAAGACTCAGTTTTAGTTGTGGTTAAAGTCTCTCTTTATTTCCTTTTCCAAATTGCCCACCTTTCTTCTCAGCCCTCAGCTCGTGGTGGGGCTGAGGGGTGGTTATTGGGGGTGTGTGGCAGTAGCTCATTGAGGAAGCCTGTGTGCTCCTGTGCTCTATCTGCTGTGTGGCACCTCCATGGGGAGACATATTTAGGGTCTGTTAACAGAAAAAAGGGGTAAAAATTTCTGCTTATTTACACAGCACTCAACTGCTGTCTGTCTTCCCTGGCTTTTTATTTCAACATAAGTCTGATTTCAGCTATTGCTGCATGATGTGGTTGTTCAGGACATGCAGATTACAGGGCAGTAATTACAGCTCAGGTTGCTGTCATTTTACTGGATCCCTGAGCATCAGGATCTCATAAGTGCTGGGGTTTTTTTGCTCATCTGGCAATGTTTAGCTTTAGCTGGCTCTTCAGCTACAGTGAAGTTGGAAGGTTTCAAAACTCACCTGATCTGCCAGGGAATCACAAGTGCAAAATCTCCTTGGAAATGAGGTGACAACTGAATCTTTCTTGGTCTGGGCTGAGCTTCTCCTGTTATATTCTGGATGTTATTTTCAGAGCTGGCACAAGCTCCAATAGGCATTGGCAACGTGAACAAAGTACTGGGTTTGGCCACATACCAGTTGCTGGTGTTGGGGTGATGGTGGCTGGGCAATTCATTTGTGCTTACAGGGGGATCTCACATCAGCAGGCTATCTGTGCTGATTAAAGACAGAAAAGCACATAACAAAACAACTCTGTGCTTATCTGAGGGGAGTTTGGACCTGGGCACAGTGACCTGGCCAGGGGACAGCTACTCGGGCAGCCTTGGGAGGGTTAGTAGTAAAAACCTGAGGTCTGACTCCATGGTGTGAACTGTTTTCTCACTCAGCATCTTGGAGGTG
>VZTU01003510.1:57319-111320 GCA_013400835.1 Zapornia atra | reverse complement strand
CGGCAGCTTGTGGGGGACCATGCCAAGAAGAGCTGGTCATCAGTCGTTCCTCTACCCGCATCCGTGTGGCACCCGAGCCTGCGTGGTGGTGTGTGGGTTCTGCCTGGGGGAGCAGAGCCCGAGTGGATTTCTAATTATAGCTAATTGCAGGGTCGATGCTCTCTGGATTTGGTCTGATAGAAGTCAAACGATTTCCTGTTGTTCAGCACTTTACAGACACGTACCCAGAGACACGGAGATGTACATGTCTTCTGNGGGGGAGGGGGAGTGGGGGGGCAAAGCACCCCCCGCAGCCTCGCTCTGTGGGCTTGGGTGGTGCTAACGGTGCGTTTTATTGAGTAGCACAGAGGTCCCTAATCCATCTAAAATGCTGGGGTTTGGTTAATCTGAGGGCTTTGGGGAGGAGCAGGGTGGCTCAGTGTTGTGGAGCGCTGTGTGGTTGGACCTGTTATATCCCCGAAAGCTCAGCACCTTGCTGTGCACAGCCTTGGAGCTGGTGCTGCTGGCAGCACTTTGCATCAAATGCTCCGTCACAGATACATGTGCTGCATCAGGATTTCTGCAATTCTTCCTGGTAGGATGCATTTCAGTGGGGTGGGAAGGTTGGGAGCCGGGGAGGGTGCTCACCATGGCTGCTGGGGCCTCCAGAAGCCAGCATGTGGTCCCCGAAGGATGGTGTGTGCTGGGGCTGATGACCCTGTGTTTACTCACCAACTTTTCTTCATGCTATTTCCTTCCTCATTACATTTTCTGTGTGTTGTCTGAGAAAGCTCTGGGAAGGAAAACAGAAGTAAAATTTGTTTGTGAGGACAGGGAATGAGTTAAAGATCATCCCCCATTGGAGAGGGGCCCTGACAGTGAGAAGGGCTGGAGCTGAGCTGGCCCTTGCCTGTGGGTGAAGGCTGGTGTCCTACTCTTTGCAAATAACTCTAAATTATCAAACCTCTGACCCTGTTTAGATATTGGATGAAACATTCTGGCTTGTGGTGGAGAGCAAGTTCATACGAGCCCATTTAATGGCTGCTTCTGATCCAAACTGAGGAAAAAATCCTTGTAGCTATGCTGGCATTTACCAATAAAGATGTTCTGAAGAGCATCTAAACGGAGTCTGCGTTATCAGACCTTTGGAGATTTATCTTCTTTCCTCTATTAAATATAGCTCAGCTCTGCTGCCTTGCACACGAATACAATTTGCTGGCATTTACTTACAGGAATCATCCATTAAGTATTTTTAAAATGCTGCTCAGGGACGTGTTTGACCCCACGTCTGCACTAGATGGGTTCCCTGTTGTGCAATCCCCAGCATTCCTACTGCGCGAGGAGTTTTTGGCTCCTTTATGTAGGAAGTAACCTTCACTGCTTCACCACTTCCTATGTCTTCTAGTGGATCTGGACATGCAGTAGATTCTGTTCACTTGATCTGTGGGGTTTTGCCCTTGGGAGGGAGGGATGTGGTCCCGCCTGGTGATTTCTCTGGCTGGAGGTGCTGTCTGATGACTGTGCAAGGCCATTTGGCACAGTCCCCTCGCAAGAACTGTGGCTGGGTGATGCTCATGGGGTTGGGGATCAGCATGTGGTGCAGCAAAGGGCAGGGCTGGGGGAGCACAGTTCAGCATCCTGCTGGAGGGAGGGTGTTCTGCTCATCTCCTGAGGAGAACACCCGAATCACACATATCCAGTGCTAAATGGCATATGACTCAAGGAAAAAAATATCACACCTCTTTATTACACACATTTATCTCTCTGTGCTGGGGCCTGACAACCACCACCAGATGCTCATCTTCTCAGTAGCTTTATTGGATTCTGGGACATCCTTGTAATTGCCATAAGTGGGAGATGATTCCTCAGCATCTGGCATGTGTTAATACTGATTCAGAGTGCTTATCAATCCACTTAAGGAAAGGGCAGCCGTGCTTGCTGTGCAGTCAGAGCCATTCTGAAGGATCATTGCTTGAGCCTATTTTTCTTTTTCCCTGTGAATTGCTGTGGAATGACTGAGTCCCCATCACTGGACCCTGCTGCAGCTCAAACAGTTAAAGGTGGGGGGGCATTGCCCAGCTGCCTCCTCCATTCCTGGTGGAGGGTAGGAAAGTGTTGCCCCACTTCCCCCAGCCTTGCCCCTAGGTTGTATTTCAGGAGCTGCTGAAGCACTGAGAACATGTTGCCCCCTCAGGTTGTGAAAAGCATATTTGGGAGCTACAGCCCAACGAAATCTTCCAATACATTAAAACTACTTCTGTTTGGGGTTCTCTTCTTGGTTTTGTTTAGGTTCAAGCTGTCACCTGCTGATACTGATGAATGCAGCTTGGAACCTCTCAGCTGGGCATCTTTTAACAGAGGATGGAGCACTGCATGGAGGTTTATGTGGAGTCTCAGGCAGGTGGGTTTACCCGCTCAGCTTGTTCAGAGTGAAGAAAAAGGAGCAATAGAACTATCCAGAGGCAGATATTTCAATAGTTGCTTCAAAGGTTCAGTTTTCACTCTGGGTAAGAATAAAAACATGGGGTTTAGGCAGCTTTTAACACTCTTATTCCCTGTTTCATTCCTCTGAGGAGCCTGGCAGTGTTTGGTCAGGTGGGAGTTTGTGTGTGTAATGTCCCACCTTCAGGCTGAGCTTTGGGGGTGTTCAGGGGGGTTGTGTGTGTTTGAACAAGGGGATGAAATATTTCCCCACATCACTCCTGCTTGAGGAATGCTGCTGGGCTTTGAATAGTACGTGAGGGCAGGGAAAAGCATTCTTCTGGCTTGCAGGGCTCCAGCACTGTCTAGACTTCATAATGTGATGGTGCACACAGCCCTGCCTTGAACTGCTGCCACGGCGCTTCTCAGTGCATCCTGTAAAGGGAGCTGAGGAGCTCTTCCTCTGCCAAAGCCTCAGCTGTGCTGATGAGACCCTGGTTCCTGTCATGTTTGGCACCTCGTCCTGCTGAACTGGTGAACTTGCAGCAGGTGGTAGCAAAAAAACCCCACATCCCTCTGGAAACCAAAAGCCACGTGTGACTTCTGTCGTGGGGCAACTGCCTCTTCTTCCCCCTGGCTAATATTGCTGCTGGGGTGTGGGTATGGATGCTCATGCATGGGGAACCTGCGGATGCACTGCTCTGCTGGGGTGATTTCTGGACCAGCACATTGCTCTTCAGTCAAATTGCTGTTGAGACATTTTAGAGAAGTGCCACTCACTGCTGGAAGCCCAGCCCAATGAATGCAGCACTGTCTCTGAGGTTCAGCCCCCCAAAACTACCTGCTTTTTAGAAGCGTCTGGCTCTGTGAGCCCACTGGCAGAGCTTGGCTGCACAGAGCTGCTTTGGGTCACCCCTGGCATGAGGTTGCACTTCCTTCTCCACCCTCCTTTCTCCTCTTTCTGGGATCGAGTTTCTTGCAGCTAAGCATACTCTTTCCCACTCAAGGCTGAAGCAGGACTTGGTCACCCTGTTTTCCTAAACCCAGCCCAAGTAATGAACATATGCCAGGAGGCAGAGGTTTCCTCCAAGCCTGTGGTTTGAATAACTCATTCTTCACAGCCTTGCTCCTCTCCCAGGCATATGCTCTCCATGAGGAGTGGGAAGGATATCTCTAACTGCTGGATGCTGCCTCCTGCAAGGCCCATGGCCTCCAGCATCCCCCCTGGCCTGAGCATCTCTGGCTGATGGGAGTGCAGCGCTGGCCTCCAGTACCAAATCAAAGCCTCCTCCTTTCATTGGAGTTTTGGCCTGACCTTCCCATGGCATGTGCAGTGGGGAAATGTCCTCCCTGCTCTTACCCCCACAGGAGGTGATGAAGGGATGGTGCCGAAGGAAACTAGGGTGTGGGACTGAGGCAAAAAAAGAACGAGCATCTTCTAAGTGCAGCACCCTGGGCCACTACCTTCCACCCCAGGCTCTCGGGTACTGGTACAGTTTTGGGTCCCTGGGAAGACATTCCTCAGAGATCATCTGTTTCCAGAGGTGAAGTCCCAAGAAATGCAGATTTCTGCTGCTTTGTGTGAAAATGGAAGCAGCTCAGACCCTTTGTCAGTTTGGTGCTTGCTCACCGAGAGACGGTGCGTTCCTCTGTGGGAGTCCTGGCTGCAGAAGTGAAACCAGTGAAATTCCACCTAAACCCTAATTCCCAATGGGAATGTGAATTTTGGAGCAATGGGCTTTTCAGATCTGCTGAAATTTCTGGATTGTGGGTTTTTTGTCTCTTGGACTGGCATGTCATAAGTGGGTTATTGTGTTAGGTCTGTCTGCCCCTGGAAGGATGGAGGTGCCTAGACTGAGAAGAAAGATGATCACTTAGGGCCTTGCATCTCCCATGAGCAGTCACTTCTTAATTTACATGCAGGGAAAAGCACACAGAGAGTTTCTGTGATAAACTTTTTAACAAATGCTGAGAAAACCTGCAAAGTCCTGCTCCCATTTCCTGCCCCAAATCCTGCACAGCAGACCCTGGTATCCAGGGCTGGGAGCCAAACATGGGCAAGTCCATGGAAAGACTCCCCTTGACTGCCATGGTCTCCACATGAGTGCCTCATTCCTACCTTGTCACAGGCTTGGCTGAACTCTGTTCTGGAAACAGTTGCAGACACAAAGCACTGCAGCTAGCTGTAAGCCCTTCAGAGCAGCACCACGGTGGATTTTGCTGTCTTCCCAGACAGTTGGAATGGGTTTTGTTTGACAAAAAGCCTGATGTATGTTCTTCCAGCCAGTACCGTGGCTACAGTGTGAATGAGTGTTCTAACAAATATACTCCTGCAGATGGGGTTTGTGGTCAGCCCGTGGGGTTGGGAGCCAAGCTCTTCCCAGCAGGATGGGAAATGCAGGGAGCTTGTGTCCGTGCTAGGCGAGGCTGAACCTCCACAGCTTTGATGTGCCAGCATGTCTCAGAGCTGCGGTCTCAGATCTTGCAGCTTCTAGGGGCTGGTTCAATTCCCTGCCCACAAAGCCCTGGCAGAAATGAGATGTTGCCCAGTTCTGTCAACTCGTTGTGAAACGGGAGGGTTTTGCCCCAGACTGTACCACCACTGTCCCTCCTTGGCCAGGGCTGGCAACTAAAACCACCAAGAGAATGGTGTGAGACCCCAGCTCAGCGAGGCCCTTGCTTGACCATAGAGATGTTGGGAAAATCCCATTGTTGCTGTGCTGAGCAGCTTCCCACCTGGACCAGGCATCACATGAATGCATGCCTCCAGCCCACCCCACACGATGGAGGAAGATGCAGGTGCTGTCTTGGCCACCTTTGTCCCCTGCTCCACAAAACTGTTGACAAAATGCTTAGAGAGGTGCTTAACTTTAAGGATGTAGATATGTTTCTCCAACTGCCGTGGGGATTAGACACGTGTAAGTGGTTGGCCAAGTCTTGATGCCTCTGGCTGCGTGGTGCCATTGAGGATGATATGGGGGATTTCCTTCTGGAACTAGTGCCTTGAAGCACAGGATCTGCCCCTCTGGTCTGATCACACACAGGGCAATAACAGCAAACAGGTTATTTACTCTCTATGAAGCCTACAGATGCCAGATCTGACTCTCTCAGAGGAGCAGTGGCTTTCATGGGGAACCTGAGCATCTGCGAGGGGCAGGATGTGTTTTCTGATGTGGAAGGTTGTTCAGTCAGCTCTCAGGGGAGGGGAGGCTGCTGACGACTCCTGATTCTTTCTCTACACCCTAGAAACTTCCCTGATCTAGTTAAGGGTTTAGGTTGTCTTACTTTGCTGCAGGTGGATTTTGCCGTTTCTTTTTTCCAGGCCCCCAAAGGCAGCTGGGTGTCTGCAGCACACACACACACAACCCCACAGCCCACCCACCCCTCGCTCGTCGTGTGTAGCATGAGTAGGAACGTGCCCCCATCCCCAGCCCGGCCTCGATGGCTTGGGCACAAATCCGCCCTCCTGGAGCCATGTTCGGCAGGAGGACCCGAGGCCTCACTTTAGCAGCTGTGCATTCCTGAGATGAAAAGGGTAGCTCAGGCCCAGGCTGCTTCAGACAGAAAATCAGACCTGAGAGATCCATGGAAAAGTCTGGCAGCTGCAAGAGCTGTCTGGCTGCTGCAAGAAATCTGTCGCGNCCCCCGATGCCCTGACCTGGGGCGTGCTGCCCCTCTGATTTCCACAGGTTTGGACCCTTGCCCATAGGTCTCACTGGTTCAGTGATGGAGGCATCGCAGAGAGCTGGCCTGGCTCTCTTGGAAGGATCATGTGCTTTGTAAAGTTGTTGTCTGCAGCCTGGGCTGTTCATTCTGCTGCAGAGGAAAACAGGCAGCAGCCTGAGATGTGGATGAAGTAATGAGTTCATCTCTCTGCAATTTAGCCAGGTATGCATATTCCCCCTAGCCACTGCCCCCACCCTGGAGCTTAATTAAAATGCACACGTCTTTCCTCATGTTTTTATGAAGCTCGTTGGCAAATAATGGTCACTGTCTAATTACACTGACCTTATCTTGTTTTCATGGCTGAAAAGGACAGGTCCAAGGGCAGTATTGTTCCCCTGCATTTCCTTACTTTGGGATGGGCTGTCTCCAGCAAGCGGCCAGAAATCCAGGTTTTATCATCAGGGACAGCATTCCCATGGGCTGGATTGTGCTGCTGAGAAGGGGAGAGACTGGTCCACTGGCAAATACACATTTATCTGTGCTGACTGGTAAATCCTTGCTCAGATGATGTTCTTCTCACTCTGTTTTGCTGGTTTTGGCAATGACACTGTGGGTCACGTCCTCTCCTGAGTTCAGAGCTCCCCTGGCTGGAGGAACAGCCCATAGGCATGGGTTGCTGATGGCTCAGAGCCTTCTCCTGCCTGGACTCCTCCTGGTGTCCTCAGGGCTCACTGAGGAATAAGGAAAATTAGAAGCCATACAAATTTGATTGAATAATGAGTTAGTTTGATTAAGTAATGAGTTAAGTTTCTTTACCTAGGCATAGAACAGGTCATAGCCAGAGCAAAGTCACACAGAGGCCCTCCTCAGTCCTACAGAATAGTCTGTCCTACACAGGAAACCACCAGCCCCATTATGGGATGGATGTAAAGTTGTCCATGGAAAGAAGCGTGATGTGATCCTACAGCCTCCCACTCCACTGTGATTTTGGTTTCACCAGACTGTGATCAGCACAGCCAGACCAGTCCTCATCCCAGTCCAGCTGGCCACCAACATCAGTACCGCTGGTGAGTGTGGCTGGGTGATGTGCCTCACAGCAGGCTTCACGGGGTGGTTGATACGGTCCCAGAAATGGTTTTGCATTGCTTTGTGAGATTGTCCATCTTGGTTGATTCCTGTAGGGCTGTTGCTTGTGGAACGTCTGGTTTTACAGGGGTGTTCTTAAAACCCAGCTCTTAATGTGGACTCGGTTTTTACTGGTATGAAGTCTGTAGTGTTGTTTTCTGCTTGAAATTACTGCTGCTGTAAGATGCCAAAACTCAGGGTGGCTTGTTCTGTTTTCTCTCCTAAGCCTGACCAGTCCTGTGAATTCAAAATCTAACCTGAAGTCATAGAATGGTTAGGGCTGGAAGGGACCTTAAAGATCATCAAGTTCCAACCCCTCCTGCCATGGGCAGGGACACCTCTCACTAGAAATACTCAGATGTCTCACATTGCACCCCATGCATGTGAAATGACTCTTTTCAATGTGTTGCCAGGATGGCTACACCGTGGGAGAAGGTTAAGCACCGTGGGAGAAGGTTAAGCACCATGAGAGAGCGTGCAAGTCCAGCATGACTCTGCTGGTGGGTGGTTTGGGTCCTGGCCAAGGCAAGGAGGTTGCAAGGAAGCACGTGGCTTTGCTTGGGTGCTTTGTGGCTTGACCATCTGCAAGGAGAATGAATTGGCACCGTCTCTGTCTCTCGTATCCACCCCCTCCAATTTAGCGCGTGCCTGGAAAAAGGAGAGGGGGGGGAGTGAGTAGGTGCTGCCTGTGCAGTAAATGGCATCTGCATGACAAATGTTGCATCTCTGGGGCTTGTACAGACTGGGAAAACCTGTGGCTGGAGTGATGGGAACAGCGGAAGAGGTGGCTGCAAGACCAGGGGCTTCAGGGAGCTTAGCTGGGCTGCCTATTCTGGGGCCGAGTTAATCAGCTGTACCATGTGAGGCCTGCGAGGCGCAGTGATGAACGGGAGCATACGGAGGGGCAAGGCCGCGTCGCTAAAAGAGCATTGCTGACAGCACCAGTGTCCTCCCAGCAATGTGATTTATTAGGCTGTGATGGTGTCTTTCACATGAAGTGGCAGATGCCTCCATCACAAACGACATTTGATGCAGGGTGAGGGCGGTTTCGCTGCAGGAAACCATTCCCTGCCTGCGCTGGAGGCACTGGGCAGGCTGGGCCATGCTGGAAGCTCTGGGTCTCTGACTGCTGCGGCTTGCAGCACGCTTCCCATCCGAAAGGGAGCTTTTAAAATCAGCTTTTTATTAGGTGCCTAATTGACTCATCATCCCCCCCTCCCAAAGCCCATACACACATAGTTGCTCTGCCCTGAAATGTGAGCTAAACGGGGCTGGAGGGAAATGTTTTCTGAGCATAGCTGGGGAGAGAGAGGACTGAGGAGGGCAAAGGAGCAAATTCATCCCTTTTTTCAAAACAGAAGATTGTAAAAGACTAAAAAAACCAACCAAACCCCACCCATACAGAAAAAATAACAACAGAAAGAAGCTGTGGTTTCTTAAGCCAGTTTGCATTCCTGGAAGTTGATGACGCCCTGGATTACTGTTGTTTTTTTAGACATCTTTCGATTTTTATTTTTTTAAGAGAGTTTGTCTGTAGTGTGGGTATGTGTGGGCAGAGAACTGGGGAACATGCAGAAGGGAAAAAAAAAAAAGCTAAAAATGGACAGGAACAGGCTGACTGCATATGCTTTTTCTTTTTTAAAATTTTATTTATTGAAGTTGTTAAAGGTTTGGGGACGTGGGGGTGGAGCACGAGCATGGCAAGGGAAGTGGATCCTTGAAGACCACATCTGATAGGGGATCTTTTGTGCTTTGTTAAAATATCATGCCTCCTTGGCTACAGGAGAGCCATGTCTCTGCAAAATGAGTCCCAAGGTCTGATTTATGTCACTTGGAAGCTGCCTGGCTCTGCAGAGAGGAGGAGGGATGCAGCCAAGCCATTCCAGCTCGATGTGCTGGGAATGCGATGGTACAGTGGTCTTGCAGGTCTTGTGTTGGTGCCACTGGGAAATTAATTTCTTTTTGCTGCCCAGTTTTGTTGTCTCATCTCATTTTGGTGTTTTTGCTTAGAAAATGGCCCTCTTCAGGGAAGTATTTCTCTTTTCTCCATGTTAGTCAGGCGTACGCTGAGCTAAGCCTCCCCAGTCTCCAGGGGATGCTGCTGCTTTGTGGGCAGTCCAAGAAATGGAGAGTTAGCTCAGCTGGTCCCCAAATGGGACAGAAGAAAGGTGGGGAGTCAGAGGGTCAAGGTCTCCTCCCATTTACGTGAGGGTGTAATCACCAGTGCGTGTTCTGGCTATCCTGCTGCTTTCCTGCTGGTTGCTCTGGGTTTTTATTGCTTGCACTAAAGAAAAGGTCTGGTCTGGAGCTCGAATGGCTGGAGGGAGCGTAGAGTGGAACATAAATAGCTGCTGCGTCAGTGAGGAAGGAGAAGTAACTTTGCCCACTCTGCCAGGGTGTGTGATGGGGAGAGCGGCTCTGAGCTGGCTGGGGCGCTGGCAGTGGCAGTGATGAGAGGTGTGGGTGCTGTCCTTGCCCAGTGAAGAACACCCCTTAAATTTTCACTCCAAGCTTTTCTCCACCCTGAAGCGCTGTAGAAGTGCCAAGATCACAGGGTTGGGGTGGTTTCTTTTTTCCCTTTTACCAAAGCAGAGACTGACATTCCCAGTAAGTGTGTCCAATGAGTCTCCTCTTTGCTTCTTTCCAATGCAATAAGCCCTTATTGGAAAATTTCAGATTAAAGTTTCTTTTTTAGTGCCCCCTCAGCCAGGAGCTTCCTTTTAAAACATTAATATCTGTATTATTTCCCCCCATCCCCCTTCAGCCGGTTAATTAATACTTGATTCATCACCTTGAAAGCTAAAGGATATTTATCCAGATCATGAAGGAAATGAATGCCATCTATAAATAACATGCAGCAACACATGCTCTCTGACAACCCATCTTTATTTCTGCTCCTTCTTCTTCAGGAAACAAACTCTGCTCCACTCTAGAGCTAATCCTAACCTTTTCCCAGGGTCGATTTTTGCCCTGGCCTGGCTGAGTGTTTCCCTACTCGAGCTTTACTCTGTGAGCAGGGCAGTGTTTGTGGACAGATACCCAGACGCTGTGGTGTAATTGCTCCAGCCTTGGGCCAGGAAGGGCTGTTTGAGACCTCGGGTGTTTTCGTGGGCTGGGAGGTCCCTGGCACCCTCTGAAACATTTAGTTTTGGCAATCAAAAAAAAATAGTGGAAAGCCCTCTCCAAGTTCCCATCTGCTTCAAATCAATGGTGTTTGTTGTCTCTGTCTCCAGCTCTCCAGCTATTATCATCAGTGACCTTAATTATGAGCGTATTAAAAATCAAGCCCAGTTTGTCACTCACAGGTATGGAATAAAAAGGTAATTACTTTTGCTGTTAACTTGTGTTTTCCTCATGGGTGCATGCTCTGCATGGTCCATGAGAGCATTGGGCTGCTCACCGGGGAGGAAAGTCCTTGTTGTCCCTGTGGACTCCAAGGGCAGAAGTGACTGGATGGGTGCTGGGAAGCTGAGCAAGGGAGCTGAGTGGGTGCAGTGGATGCTGGAGCTCAACCAAGGATGCCCTGTTGTAGTGTGGTGCCTTGACTTTTCCCACAGCCCTGCCTGCTATCTACAGATCTACACCAGGTCCTACATCTCTGCTACTGGTCTAATGCTGCTCTCATGGCTCCAGAGGGACTGGGGGCTGCCAAGAGCTCTGTGTGCTTGTCCACACAAAAAACACTGCTGACATCATTTCCAGGCTCTTGATCTCACTGCAGAAAAACAGTGGACAGCTCGCCTTGGGGTCTGCAGGGTGGGCTTTCTGTCACTTCAGCAATGACACTTGCTTTGAGGCAGGATAAAGGAAACCACATGAGCTTATCCCTCCTGTGTTGCTCAGTCTCTGGGGTTTCATCATAAGAGATGCAGTTTGTGGGGCTGCCTCCAGGAAGCACCAGCCACCCGGTTGTGTGGGAATCCCAGCTTTTCTTCGTTTTCCTGCCCCTCAGGAAAACACAAGCAGAAAGCTGCAAGCACACAGGAGCAGAGAAACCTTTTTTATGGTTATTGTGAAGATCTCTGCTGCTTCAGATGAACTTACTTTTTTTTTTCTCTTTTCCAGGGACAATGGCTCATGAATTTTTAATTCTGGAGCTTGGCAGTGCTGGTTGAATTAGAAACAGAACAACTGATTTAAATGAGTGTAAGATTAATGCAGATGAGCTTGACTGAGATGGTGACCCAGCTGAGGAGAGAGGATGGTCTCCCTTCACGGACCAGCTCGGTGGGTTGTTATGCTGCAAGCATCACCATAGCAGAGCATGTTCCTATCACTGGGCAATACTGGGGTGGAGGGTGGAAAGATGCTTGTTAAACAGCCCGGTTCATACAGGACCTTTTGCACATTAACCCTTGGCAGGTGCCCTGGACCCTTACCAAGTCCTGTAAGGTGGGCTGCAGAGCCAGGGAAGGAGGAGGATGCAGATGGATGTGAAACCTGCCTTGAGTCTGGGCTGGCATCCACAGGGTGGGAAGGAGAAGACTTCTGGCTGTTGCACAGAGCTCCAAGCAAAGTCACGGTCTCCATCTGTTGCCTATCCCTTGCTGGAGAGCTGCTGGTTTATTTGTTTGATGAAGTGCTTAGTGCTCTGTGTCAGATAAATAGCAGTTACTGACACGGGCCCCAGAACATCCCAGCACAGGGCAGAGCTCTGACCTGTTGGTTCAACAGCTTCTTTCCTGTATGCCTGAAACTGGGTATTTGTAGAGTGAGTGGTTTTATTACCTGAGCAATAAGGAAAGTTGGGGGAGGCTGAGCTGAACTAATTGTATTTGTTTCTGTGGGCACCTGGCAGCTTTACCTCTCTCTCTTGCATTTTATTTTTATGGGTTTTAGCCAGGTAGTGCTTTCAGAGACCACGTCGCTACCGGTTTGGCCTGCTTGGGCTGTCAGGGGAATATAGCAGAAGCATTCATGAGTAGAGTGTGATGAACCATAAATCATGAGGAGCGTCCCAGGAAGACATCAGAGGGGAAGGTTGGCTGAGCTCACCTGGTGAATCGTGTCCAGCTTTACAGGGACCTGCTGCCTGGCCACGGGTAAGCCCCAGCATCGTTCTCTGCTTCGGTATCCCACAAAGGGTGTTTAGGGCCACAGTGATGATGAAAGGAGTGGAACATCTTCCTTATGAGGAGAGGCAGAGGGAGCTGGGCCTCTTTAGCTTGGAGGAGGCTGGGGGGTGACCTCATCAATGTCTATAAATATGTAAAGGGCTAGAGTCAGGAGGATGGAGGCAGGCTCTTCTCAGGGGTGGCAGCGACAGGACAAGGGGCAGCGGGTGCAGCTGGAGCAGAGGAAGCTCCATGGGAACATACGGAAAAATCTTTTCAACCAGCAGCAACCATTAGACCCTGAGGCTCCTGTTGCCAGCAGCAGTGCACTTGCTGCAAGACTAAAGGACGAGCATGTTTCCCCCTCTCCTGAGATTCCCACATTGCCTCTTTGCTTATGAGGCAGGAAAACCCCTACAAAAATGGGGCTGCCACCACATCAGGAGGCTGCCAACAACTTTCTCCAGATGCAGCTGACTTGGATCGTCTTTACAAACCCACCCTGATCCCATCCATCCTCCTCTGTGTTTTTCCCAATACATTTTCCTGAGCTCCTGGTGCCAGTTTGGGAGGGATGGCCACCCCCTGCTACTGGTGGCATGTCCTGTGCCAGATCAACCCATCCTCACCCCACTGACGTGCTCATCCCAATGAGTAGCAGCTTGGGGGAACCCCCCACCCAAGGGTGCTCCTGATAAGAGTGGGTGCCACTGAAATCTGCAGCTCAGATTTTTCCCTTTTTAGCACAGAAATTCCCTTTATTTTCTCCTAGGCTCAACTTAAAGTTTGGGGTTTGGTTTTTAAACATTTCTTTTATAGGGCTTTTATTGCCATGTCAGGGATGCTGGGGTGGAACATCTGATCGCTGGGATAAACACATCCCAAAATAAAGAGTTTGCACATCCTGTTTTTAAAGCTGGTCTTGCAAAATGTTCAAAAGCTTTTCTATTTAGCTAACATGTCAGTGTCTGTAAGAGACTGAGACTTTTTCCAGCTATTGTTGATGGCAGTATCTATAACTCATTGGCTGAGAGATTGCACATTCAAAATAAGGGAGAATAAATAAATACATGAAGTCAAACACAATGCTTCAGCTGTGTTCCCTGGTGCTACGCTGGGAAAAGCTACTGACTCCAAGGCCCAGGAGCTCTGGTAGTTATTTCAGGCAGAACAGGTTCCAAATATGCCAGGAAAACTTGTACTCTAGGACTTTATCCTCCTGGGATGGATCCTGAAGCGGATGGGGAGCTGGTGTGAGAGGTGAGATGGGGTAAGTTTTGTGTCTTCACAGCTTCAGTGATGTACTCCAAACACCAGGCTCAGGACCCTGGTCCCCAGTGATCCCCACTGAAGTCACTGGAAGAAGCCCCTGTGCTGCGATGGAACCAGTGTCCCTGTGGGTCGCCAGGTTAGGATGCTGATGGTGTCTTGCTGATGGCAGGACGGGAGCAGCTGCGACATGTCCTGCTTTGCAGTGCTGTGCCTCTGGTTAATGGAGAGTGGCTGGAGAAGGGAACTGGCTCTGTGCCATCACGCATCAGAAAATTACATCTTCTCTGGCTGGATGACGTGCTCTTCCTGCTGTGAGAGGGATTAGCCCTGTGGCCATGCAGGCCACATCAGCCACTGCCTGTGGGCTTCTGCGTGGGGACAGTGACACTTGCTGTCCAGTCGGGGAGGCAAGGCATGCTCTAGCTGCACACTGGGCTGCGTTAGCATGGTACCCATACTGCTGCAGGCAGGAGAAAGACCCAGGAAGTATCATATGTGGCATATGGTCCCTATTAGACCCTGTACGGAGCAGTCAGGGACACAGAGGTCGTGTGAGGCCTATGCTGGGCTTTGCTGAGTGTGAAAGAGGGGAATAGTCCAAACATACCCCCCCAAAAAATTGGGCTGGGCACTGGGTTACTGCAGTGAGTTAGGAGCGTTCCTAGGGGAACTGTGTGCTGTTGGTAAGGAGCTCTGCTTTGGTGGAGCACTGAACAGGACTGCAAACTGGAGGAGGTGGCAGCAGATGAGAGAGGTGAAGAGGAGGGTGCGTGGAGCTGGGGGTACTGGGGTGCCTGAGGCACTGCACGCTGCAAGGGACCCGCAGCAGCAGGGTGCTGCCAGGCTCCACTCTGACTGTGGATGGCTGCAGGAACAGGAGAGGGTGGCAAACCCCCTTCCTAACTTCACCAAAGAGGTTGAAGTGGGCATCCAAGGGTCTGCGCAGCAGTTTACAGGTAGGGCCATGCACAAGGCTGATTTAGCATCAGGCAGGGGGCTCTTGCAAACTGTTTTTCGGTCTCACCCAAGCACTTCTCTGTCCCAGATCCCAAACGATGATGCTGTGCTGAGGCCAAACACAACATGACAGGAGCCAAACCATGAACTCAGGGACCTGCAAAAGTGGAGAGTTAAAAGGCACTTGGGTCTTGTTTTCCAGGCGAGTTTATGGGATGTTACTTCAGCCTCACCCTCTGTGTTTACTGCAGGGCACAAGCAGCCTTAAAAATTGGGCTGTTTGTTTCTTGTGGCTCCTGAGGTCAGTCTGACAGTAGCAAAAATGGGGCATTGGACTTGTGGCTGGTTTTCTTCCAATGGATTTGGGAAGCGAGTGACTAATGTCACTGCAAACAAGCGAGGCCAGGTTTGCTGCACTGCCCAGCATCCCACTGAAGGCTGCAGCCATCATGGATGGGCTGGGGGCAGCTGCCCTGTCTTGGTTTGGGAAAGGATTAAAATAGCAATGTGAGAAGCAAGCAAGGCACCATTGGAGGGTCTTACTGTGTTGCCATGTCTTTGTGGTGCAAAAATGATGGGATGGAAATGTGACCCCAGCTCCTTGCTTAGAACCTCCTGAGCCCCGGGCCAGCCTTGGCACCATCCCCTTCTGGGATCCCAGAGGATTCTGCACCTCCCCCTCTCTGCAAGGAATTGTTCCCTGCAGGCGCAGCACAGAGAAGTTAAACCATCTTGTTACAGAAGAAAAAGCATGGTTCTGCTTCAGCCTGGCTGCACGTGGAAGAGCCCTGCCTGCCTCTTGCAGAAGGGCTCCTCTCTGCTGGAGTCAGCTGTGCAAAAAAGCTTTCGTGAGGTTCTGCTGGAGTACCTCCTGCTATGCGCCTTCATACTGCAGTAATAGTCATTACTGGCTGTAATTGTGGATTTTTCTGTTCTTAGGGACAATAGGTGCAGATATCCAGGCCCTCTCCTCCTGCCTGGCTAGCCCAGCCCTTCGGTGGTAAAGACAGTCCAAGAAAGTCTTTTCCAGATGGAATGCCAACTCTCTACAGAGAGGAGACATGCCTCCGGAGCCTGAAAGAGCCACCTTGTGACTTATGACTCCAACAGACCTCATCTGAGGAACCCTTATGAAGGAAGAGGTAAGGAAAGGCATTGCAGCTCTGCTGGCACCTTCCAGATCTGGTTCCTAAAACAGTAGCGGGGGCCGAGGCGCTGGGCAGCATCGGCAAAGGCAGCCTGGGCCTGGGCTGGGCTCATTCTTCAATAATCTGGGACTGGCAGAGATACCAAGGGGAGTTTGTTTAGGGTTTTTTGGGCTTTTTCATACTCTCAGCTTGTGTCTCAGTTATCAACCGCTGTTGCCTTCACATCTCCAGCAGCTCATGAGAGGAGGACCCCCGCATTAGCGCTGTGTCACCCAGGGGAGCTCAAATATTGTAATTTAAAAAAATCCCTGTCTCACACAGTCTGCTCAGACGTGCAGGAAGAAACCTTTGCAATTAGATTCCCTGTGTGCCTTCAGCAGGGCAGAGGTTCCTCTTTTATTTCCTTCCATGACTATATTCTTCAGTGAGTTTAGAGCAGCAGGAAAAGAGAAGGGAGGGGGAAGCCAAAAAAAAAGAAGCCTGTTTGATTTTCTTCATGATGCTAAGCCTGGTTTTACTTTCTGATTGCCAAAGCCTGATAAATAGAGCAGAGATTGCCTAGAGATTTTCAAAGATTTGCTTTCAAATGCTGTTTTTTATCCCCAGCCTCATTAAGCAGGCAGGTTTTATCTCCGCTTTAGTCTTGCAGGAGAGCAGTGTTGCCGTACATTAATAGCTGTAGCTTTTCATTTGAAATTAAAAAAGCAGGCAGGTGCTTCTCCTGCTTTGCTTTCACACCCTGTTTTACAAAATATTGATCATGTGTGGGTGGTTTTCCTTTCCCTCTGACCCCGCTGGCTCAGTAAAGGACAGTGACTAACTCAACTCTCTCGTCCCGGATCTTTGTGCATTGCTGGGTGCAGTTTGGTTGATTTAGGGGCAGATGTGAGATGATATAATGGATGGATTAAAGAAAAATGTGGTTTCCAACAGAGACACAGGTAAGAAAAATAGGATTTAGAAGCAGGATCTCTGTAATTAGGGGGTAGAGAGCAGCTTAGATATGGTAAGACAGCCCGTGGCGTGCCCAGGAGCAGCTTTCAGGGTGTCATTGAGAGATCTTGGCCTCCAAGACCTAAGGAGACATGACCAAAAATGATCTGGTGACTGAGAGGCCCCTGGCACAGCTGCTCTCTAGGAGGGGTTTGGAGGAGGGTGTCCTGAAGACAACATGGGAGATGCACACAAAAGCTACCCTAACATACCTGATAGTGTTTCTTCTGCCAGAGCCAGAAGAACTGACCCACCTTCTGGGTTTTCTGCTTTCAGTGCCCAGCTGTGATCCCATGGAGGTCTTGGGGCAGCTTGGAGATATGACTAAAAGGTCTCCCTGTGCCACCTGCGTGGTGTAGGGAGCAGCTTCCTCACTCTCATTGTGGTGTGGCAGTGCAGGAGCTGGCTGTGTCCTCCCAGTTCCCGGGGAAGGTGCTGGAGATAAAAGGCCTGAGGTAAATTTCTCTGTTGATGCTCTGCCTTGTTATCATAGGGATGGGAAATATGGGTGCACAGAGCAAGGTGAGGACAGCCACCCTTAGGGTGCACCTGCCCCAACCCCAGTTGTGCTGGGAGCACTGTGACCTGGTGCAAAGGGGAGCTGGGACCAGCCCAGACCCATCTCCGAGACCCAAGGTGCTCCTCATGACATTCTCCTCCAGACGTGACCCTCAGAGCTTTGCTTGAGCTGGAAAGCAGCTCATTTGGAAGGGTTTTCTGTAGTTCCTCCAGAGCCACTCACCAAGCTCTAATAATAACTAACTGCCTTTCTATTTATAAACCAGAGCAGCAGCGAGGAACCAAGCTTGCAGTGCCGGGGCCGCCACAGGCTTGGGGCTCCCACCCCACCCCACGGCTCCCACACTCTGCCATTGAGCTGTTCATCTCCAGGGTCCTGCCAGGCTGCAGCAGCCCTGCCACCCTGCGTGGGAAAGGGCATTTCCCAGGGATCTTTCCTTTGAATGCACATATACTACTTGGGGTTTTAGTTCGTTGCTTGTTGACAAGGGAATATTTGCCCTTCAAAAAAGGGGGGGAGGGGGAATATATTTTTGTACCAGCTCCTCCCCTGCTTTGTAAAACAAACCTTTCCCAAGTGCTGGCTGTTACAGATGATGTTATCAGTCCTGGAACGTCAGTCCCAATATTGGAAAATGTATTTCTTAGAGGAGCCTGGGGATGCCGTGCTGCCCGTCTCCCAGCAGCCAGACACACAGAGGACTGAGGGATGCTTTTGGCCAAGCCAGCTGGATGTGACCCGCATTGGGGCTGAGTTGGAAACGCATTTGGGTTTGGATTAACACACTGTAGCCTGAAGCAAGCTCTCTCCCAGCCAGGAGGGGAGCATCACCTCTGCTTCAGCCGGGTCAGCTCGAGCTGACGCACAGGGCAAGGAGAAGCTGCCTTTGCTGGCTCCGGTCCGGGGATGGATGTTTCCAGCCAGTTCTGCTTCTATCCACAGAGTTGAACCCTGTAGCTGCACTTCTGGGAGAAGCTGGAGGGAGTTTTTCCTCTAATAGGTCCTCTCACTCTCCCCACTGTGTGCAGGATGCCAGATTTGATGAAAATGCTCTTATCTGCTCTGACAAATCCACTGTCCTTCAGCAGATAATAACCAGAAAATCTTCCTGCATAAATCCTGCTTTCAGATCTGTGCCCACACTTGTAATTCCTTTCGTACCAATTAACTGCTCCTCCTTGCCTTGAATCGGGGGCATCTTGAACCCCTCCAAGGAGAAAGGGGGCAGAGATTTACAGCTGCTGGAGTCAGCACAGGAGTTTTACGACTGTAAAAAAATTACAGTCTGATTTGGCAGCACGAATGCCCAGGAACACAGCCCTCACCTGACTGGAGATTGAAGGTTGCAGGGAGCTATCATCACAAACTGTGTTGGGAAGCGCTGGGATGCCCTTTCAGCGTGTCTGTAGTGCAATGAAGCTGGCATATGGAGGAGCGAAGAGGAATAAGAATAATGCCTGCTTTCCTTTTCCTCTCTCTTCGGTATCAAGTTGGTACATTTGATGCTGAGACCCCCTTAGCAGAGGGGAGGTCTTGGGCTCCATCTCCCCTCAAACTCCTCCCAGGTCTCATGCTGCTGGCAAGGTCTGTGCCCAACAAACAGGACTTCCTTGGGGAGGCTGATTGCAGACATGCTGGGGAAGCCAACGTCCCTGCTGTTGGTGGCTGCTGCGCTCCTGTGGACACCAGCCACGTCTGCACCATCTGCAGTCCAGCTTTCTGGCCTCTTCTTCCATCTGCAAATGGAATCTGATGAAAGGCTCTGCTGCTGTTCCAAGTTTTCCCTAAGAAAAGAGGAACTCCATCCAAGCAGCGGGTTGTGGGGTGGCACTGCAGTGCCTGATGAGTTGTCCTCAGATCCAGCCTGGTCCTTTACGGTCCTTTTCACCTCCTGTCTTTGTGCCTGGGGAGTCTGAGCACCATGAGCACTCCTGCCCTGCCACTGCTCTCAAGCCGTGGCCCTGGGGTGAAGGTAGCTGGGAGGTGAAGGTGTAAGTTGGTCTTGCACCAGAGTCCTGATCTCTGGCAGGCTGGGCATGCTTCGGTCCCTCATTACCCCCATTTCTCATTAACACTGTCTCTCTTATACAGCAATAACTGATGGAGGCCATGATCCTTTGGGGCTGGGCAAGTGGTGGAGTGGAAAAGCCATCCTGGCTGAGACAGGCTGGGATGCTCTGCCTGCCCACTGCCCAGAGGGACCTGTGCGGGTCACTGGAACCCTCTTGAAAGTTATTTGCCTTTACGGAGCCCTTTCTCAGGCTCGGGTCCCTTCAGCCCCAGCAGCTATTTTGCTCTTACAAGGACTTTGACTTCTGCTCCAGGACTTCAGCTCACAGTCGGACCTCACATCCTCCCTCTCCCAAGCAGCATGGGAGTGGGTGGGGGGGCTCCATCCCAACAAAACCCTCCTGTCCTACCTACCTGAGTCTGCAAAGTCTCAGCGAAGGGTGATCTCCATGCCAGAGCTGGACTCACCATGCCACAGGCCCAGAGGTTGAGGGATGCCACAGGGCACCGTGCGTCCTGGCAGAGAGGGGCCGGGGGCACAGCTGGCCTCGGTCTCCCCCACTTGGCTGGTCCAGCACCTTTGGAGCTGGAAGCAGGATAACTGAGTGGCGAAACGATTTCTGCTGCCTGGCTGCTGGGGAGGGCAGGGATGTCCCGGGGGTTTTTCGGGTGCGGATGTTTCGGTGTCCCGGCCCTGCACCGCTGCGGTGTCACCAGGAGGTGGCAGAGCACGAATGAAGATGCTGCGGGGAGCGACCCAGGGCCGGGCCGGCTCTGGGTACCGCGAAGCCCCCACGCACCCCCCTTCCCTCCCTCCGCAAAGGGGGGCGAAGTGATTCATTAGGGCAGTTCCAGGAAAGAGAAGTCTCCCATCTTCATTCTCGGAAACTCAGTGTGCAGAATCCTTTCACATGGGGAAAAACAAAAGAGGAAAGGAAAGGCACAACCCCCACAGTCTGTTTGGAGAGAAGGGAAAAAATGAGCACATCCCCCCCCTTCCCCTTTGAAATGAAGCAGCTTTCAGAACATCCACTGTCTTGTGTCCCCATGGCCTTTCCGCATGAGCAGAACCTCTGCTGACTCCTGATCCTCTGCCTGGTGCCCACATCCACCACTCCTATATCCCATCTGCCAGTACATTCCTTAAGGAAACTTCATTTATGGCTCATATCATACTCACAGTCAGCAGCTTGTGGGGGCTTTTCCAGCAGTGCAGGGGCTGGAGGTGGCAGTGGCAGAGGGAGGACACAGCTTGCAGCCCTGGAGCCCACAGGTCTCCATCCACTGGGTCCCAGATGGGCTCAAAATGCATTTTCCCCACAGGGCATGTTTCTAGGCCCACTCTTGGGGAGGTGATGCAGCTGGAAAAGGGAAAAGAGTATTTTGCCCTGAACGTTGGCACTTTCCCCCTTCTAGCCCAGGCAGAGCAGCGGAGGCAGAAGGAAGCGCTCAGCCTTTACAGACCAGAAGCAAGGTTTGCTTTCATGGAAACACTGACCTACAGCTCTGCTGCCAGCAGCATCCCATTTCAAGAAAATTATCACCTGTATTTCACTTGAATGGCTGATTTTGAAATGCATTGATAGTATTGGTGAAACCTACCCCATCTGACCTGGCCCACGCACAGGTTACAAGCAAAGACAAGGTGATTTCTTACCAGAGAAGAGCTACTTCTGTCCCAGTTTCCCCTTCTTGGGTTGACATGTCAGAAGTTAACTGAAAGAGTTAACAACATGTTAATCGGGTCCTGAGAGAGCAGGGAGCAAGCATCTCCTTTGACCACATACAGCCAATCCTCCAGGAGAGCCCTAGGACAGTAGAAAGGCCTTCTGCAAACACAGGGAATGAGATGCTGCTGATGTGCCACCGTTTGCTTACCAGAGCCCATTTCTTGCTTTTCAATCCATTGTGAGAGGCAATTACAAATCCCATGTGAAATGCAGTAGAGCCCAGCCCAGCTACTTGGTGTTGACAGGAGCCTTTGGTCCTGTTCTGAGGGGGAAAAAGTGGTTTCAAGGCCAGTGATTTCTGAAATTAAAGAAAAAAAAAAACCCAAACAAACCAAACCCACACAAAAAAATCCTGCTTCTTTTTGTTGTCCTTTCTGAATTCCTCCTTAGCATCCTGAAAACCCTTGGGAGGATTTGCATTGAGAACATGAAATGAATTTCTCTGGGTGAGGCCAGAGAACACCCAGCTGGGTGGAGGATGCTGGGACCTGTGCCAGCAACCAGCAATTAGAGGTCCTCATCGGCCTCAGGTGGTGCTGAGCACTGCCTCAAATCCTCCTCACATCCTATGGCATTTGATTTAAAGCCAGACAAGGAATGTTTGCTGGGACTGGGAAAGTAGGGGATATTTCCTGTGCAGGCCAGTGCAAACCTTGCCTCTCAGTCCATCTGTGGACACAGTACTTAAACAGTTGAAGAAACTTAAAAAGACCATTTACAACCAACCCTGACCTTACTACTTCCCTTCACAGCAGGGAATGACTGCCATCAGTTACCTCCTTGGAGACCTGCTGGGCCTGATGGGTGGTTGTTGGAAACTGGGATCCTACCAGGGTCTGGTGCAGGTAATGATGGGCAAAACCACCTTCCCTCATATCCCTGATGGCAGTGACAAATTTTCTAGAAAAAGCATGATATTTTGCTGCCACAGTGACACAGAAGGACCTGTTCCAGCATGGCCCAAATCCATGGGAAGGATTTGCCTTTTGCATCTGCATTCCCACTGACATCCATCAACCATCTCTGAAGCCAACTGAAGACTTCTCCAAGGACACTACTCACTGGACTAGATGACTTCTAATATTTTCAAATAACCAAAATTCATTCAGAAAAGACCCTGTAGTTGATCCCCATGGTGGTGGCATCCACCACGACCACAGAGATTTGTATTTCCAGCTCAGGTACTGCACAGCCCACACCCTTCCTTACCGGTCCATAAAACACCATCTGATGTCTGTGCCAGGACGAAGATGCTCAGGGACAAACCAGATGCCTCCATTTTGCCTAGAACATAAGTTCATGAACTTCTGTTACCATTCATGCATGATCTAATTGAAACATCATGACTTACACAATCATCTCCCTCTCCGTCCCTCTCTTACACTCTTCTAAAAACCGTTTCCTGCTTTTTCCAGCTGGACAAGCTATCCTTCTGCCTGCTTTGAAGTAAATATGTTGTTGGGTTTGGCTGCTGTCAGAGCCACACATAGTCTTCTGCCTGATATTTTATCCATCTGCCGCTAAAGGACTAGAGAATATTTTGAGCTGCGAGTCTCCGAAGGGTTGTGAGGTGCTGAGCAGAGTTAAGGAGCACCAATGCAAGGGAAAAGCCTGCTCAGCTTTCATACACATCGCAATTGAGGCTGAAACACCTTAAAAATTAAGTACTCTGTGAGATGCTTGTTACAACACCCTGGTACTCACGTGCTGTGAACTGGAGAGTGGACGCTGGGTCGTGTTGGCTGAGGACCTGATACACCCTGTTCACCCCCTCCACAGTTCACATGCTGAGATGTGATCCAGCACTGATTTCCTCCTCTGTCTCCAGTGAATGGAAAAAGAGAATTGGACTCCCATGCTGTCGAGGTTGCCAACATCTGTCTTGCCTCATTTCTTCTGCTTAAAGAACATCTGGCTCTGCTCTGGGACAGCCATGTGTGGCCAGTTGTGCTGCACAGGAATGGGCTGTGCTTGCTGTGCCGGAGATGCTCGCTGCCCTCACCCCATGGGAGACAGCATGTTCATGGTGCCTCTTTCCTTCCTGAGCAGACACGATGATGCTCTCTGTTTGATGCTGATCCTGTCTCCTGTTTCTTTTCCCCCAGGTTTCTCTGGATTTTTCTTTTTGTTCAGTTGAGTTATGAGATGTGGAGGTGTCTGCCCAGGAGAAAGCATGTGTGGCACTGTGGCTGTGAAGGATAGGGGGGGTCCTGGAGGGGCTGCGAGGAGCTACACGGGGCTGGGGTATGTTGCCTTTACCTTGCAGGGTGTCTGCAGGTAGGACACCAGTTTGGAAGCCACCACAGAGAGTCCTGCTATGGGCTTCTTGCAGGACACCAGCCCTTTGCTTAACACCACCCAGCTTTACCCTCCTCCTGGCCTGCAGAAGTTTGTCTCACAGCTAGCCTGAAGCTTGTATCACTGGCTTTTGTAAACATCCTCGAGATTCGCAGAAGTACCACTTCTTCTTGTTGCAGCTGACTTAAGGGGAGTTGCTTAAGTAGCACTTGAAGAGGGCAGTGGTCATATCTCTATCACATCTGTGGCAGGATGAGGGGACCTGCAAAGCCCTGTCGATCCTGTCCAGACATTTTTCAAATACCTCTTTGCTCCCCCAAATACTGCTTTGCTCAACCTTGCAGGGCAAAACACCATCCCTGAGCTCCCAAACCTTCTGCACACAGGTACCTTGGTCCCCAGCATTCAAAACCTACTGGCTGGCACTGTTCCTCTCACCTGCCCGAAAAGCATGGGCTGCTCTTCACTGTTACTCAGGGATGCCCGACTGGTGCTTGGGGATAGGCGCTGGAGGCAGCTGGTGGTGAATGGCCCTTTATGCTCTTTGTCGTTCCACAGCATAAAGGCAGCATTATTAATCCTCATAAATAAGACTCTCCCTGTTAATAAGACCACGTTATTGCAAGAGTTACTTCAGGGAACGTGCAGCATTCGCAGCAGGGAGCTGCCTCACCCACGTGGTGCTGGGACGATGGACCCATCTTGCAACACGGCCAACAGCATGCTCTGGGTCAGTTTTATCAGCAGAGACAGAGTGTGCATGGAGAGCTTGGGCTGTGCTGGAAAACAAGGAGATTTAGAACAACATTAGGCTGTTTTTTGAGGTGGTTTGCATGCTGGAGCAGGGTGCTTCCCACCAGGATGCTGTCCGCCCCGGCACTCCAGGAGCGAGTAGAGGGATTGCAGGTGCTGGGGGATGGTTTCTCCCTGCAGCCCTTCAGCTCAGGACAGGGGAAAGGAGAGAGGCAATGGCACCCTCTGAAGGGAATATTTAAGAAGCTGGTTCATTTTCAGGAAATCTCTTGTTCTTTATTATCCCCTCCCCACCCCCAGTGGAAAAGCCAAGTCCTCATGAACTTTTTGAGAACTTTTGTTCATTCCTTCTTGCCAGCTCTGCTCTGCTTTGTGCTAGTGACAGAACCCTTTTCTCTAAGGGCTGGCCATGGGCCAGGACCTGGAAATCTCAACCGTGCTGGCAATGCCACAAGCCCTGTACCCCTCCCTTCAGGCCGATAAAAGTCCACAGCTCCAACCAGCCTTTGGAGACTCTGTAAGTCTTCTTCCTTCTCCTCCCTGTGCAGGAGATGAGGGTGCTAGCTCTGCTTACTTTGTCTTCCCCTGCTATGGAAATATCCCAAAATATCATGAAGAATAACCTGTCAGAACCATGGTAGAGGAGGGTGGAGTGGGTTGGTTGTAATTACTGAGAAGAAAACACTGCACCAGCAGTGGTGTAAGGAACCACCGAGGCAGGAGATGCTCTTCAGCCCAGAGACAAAAAAGCAATTGCCACAAGACGATTTTCCACCCCAGTCCTGCTTGCTTGTCTTCCCTGTATCCCAGTGCACTTCTTTTTCCCTTCTCCAGCTCCCAGAGATGATTCTCTCTGGGATAGAGGGTGTTTGCTGGGGATTTTGTTACTGTTTGCATCTTTACATCATTCAAAGACATCCAAAAAGACCCGATCCCCTCCTACTGTGTGGTAGAGAGCATTTCCCAGCTATATCACTGAGGGTCTATGTGTAGGAGCAGGGGAGAAGGCAACCAGTGTGTTTTACATCCCACCCACAGCAGCACCATGGAGGCAGAGGGGCCACTCTCACCAGCAGTATCTCCAGAGGCACAAACCATGGAACGCCAAGAAATGGATGGTATAAACCATCCTTGTACCAGAGGCTCATGGTACCGCTGCTGTTACCCCAGGGCACAAGATAAAACTCTTCCCTTTCACCGAGTTTCCCGGAGCTGAGAGCGCAGACAGGTGACCAAAATGTTTGGTGATTTCACTCCCCCCTTTCCCAGGGGTGGGGAGGGAAACGGAGCCATTGTGCAATGGGGAGGGAAATAACCATGAACTCCCTAACTGTGTGTCCTCCAGCTGCCAAAATATGTTTTGAAGCTGAGTGAGGACCATACACGAGAGGCGATTGCAACACAGCCACCGCTGTAGATTACGTGAAGAGAGTTGGACTTAGTATTTTCTGTGAGGGTTTTGACCTTTGCAAATGTGCTGGGCACAGGGATAATGGGCCAGAGTTTTCAGGGGACAAAAATAAAATCACAGAATATTTAGGGTTGGAAGGGACCATTAAAGGCCCTTATCTAGTCCAACCTCCCTGCAGTGAGCAGGGACATCTTCAGCAGGCTTCTCAGAGCCCCATCCAACCTCACCTTGAATGTTTCCAGGGAAGGGACATCCACCACCTCTTCAGGCAAGCTGTTCCAGCATTTCAGCCCTCTCATCATAAAAAAAATTTCTTCCTTATATTGAGTCTAAATCTACCCATCTTTTCACTTAAAACCATTACCCCTTGTCCTATCGCAACAGACCCCTCTAAAAAGTTTGTGCCCATCTTTCTGATGGACTCCCTTTAAGTCCTGGAATGGGTTACAAGGCTTCCCTGGAGCCTCCTCTTCTGCAGGATGAACAACCCAGTTTGCTTGCCAGCTGGAGGAGTGACAACCACTGGCGCCGGCGAGGAGGGAGGGCAGGGGTGAGCACACTCTCCAAGCCAAGCTGCTGAAGATAGAAAACATGAGGGACTACAACTTCTTGGCCAGCAGCCCTGGGCCCTCTGGAGCCACCTCCATGCCCAGGGGAAGGAGTTTGAGCTGCTCAGCTCTTCCTGATGCTCCACAGCAAGGATGACATATGAGGGTGTAACCGTGGTTTCTATTAGAGACATTTATTGGGAGGGTATAAAAATAGAGTGCAAATTTCAATAAGATGTAGTTAAACATGTCATAGGGAAAGAGTTCTACACATCAATGGGAGGGGAGCCCGGAAGGTTGGCAGTGTGTCCGCATTTCCTGATGCACCCAGATCCACTGAGCAAAGCAGAGCTTTGATCCCCAGAGATGGGTTATGGCCCTTCTGTCTGAAAACCTTTCTGTCCCTCTGCTGCATGCTGCTCTGCTTGACCAAAGCTCTCACAATTCCATCAACCAGCCATCGGAAACCCAACTCGGGATAGGGCTCAGTGTGGCACCCGCGGGGTCCAGGTGAAATGTCTTCTGCATGGGAGAGGAACCCTCAGGCCACGCTCGCTGGGGAGGCAGAGCCTGTTCCTCCCCTTCGCTGAGCGCTGATCATGGCAGTAAATAAGTGCAGTATCACATCAGTGAGGTTAATACTGAGCAATGCATAGAAGAGCATCTTACGTCTCTATCAGTCCTCCGGCTGAAGTTGTTTCCACTCAAAAGTCCCATCCAAGGTCAGATCAAAGTTATCCTTCTCCTGCTCTCGGGACAGCTCCAGAAACACCTGAAACAGACAAGATAAAGCTCTGATTATTTCTCTGACATTGTGACACTCCTTTACAGGAGGCAGAGCTCTGCAACCCCTCTGAGGGGTATGTGAAGCAGCTTTGCGTGGGGCACATATATGCAGTAGCCGAGACTCCTAAACTGGTATAACCTGCTGAGAGGCACCAGCTGCCCATAGGTACATCCATAGGGTAGGTCTTACCCACCAACAGATCGACATAAATATTCCTCATCTTTACCATCAGCCTTGTACAAGCAGCAATAACCTGCTGCTTCAGGAGCAATCACAGAGGCTGGGTGTGGGCATCTATTGAGGCCATCCATCCCTTGGATGGGCTGTGTGCTTGTCATGGGTGAGTTGAGTCAGGTGGCAATGCTTTGCCTGGGCTTGTTCCCACCATGCTAAATCCCAGCAGTGAAAAAAACCGAACCGAACCAACCCAACCCAAACCAAACCATTTTTCACCAGTTTCCCAGTGGAGGATCCCTCGCCCACCACCCCCAGTTAGTTTTTGGTTGGAGCAGTCTTCTGCCCAGGTCTCGCTGCAGCTTTTGTTCCTACTCATGCCTTTATAACATGTTTAGCCTTGAAATCACTTGCCTGAGCCAATGTATTCAGAGAGAAGCTGTACTCCTCAAGGTTGAAGTTTTGCTTGGCTGTGGAGAAAAGGAGAGAGAGTGAAAAAATAGCCATCTGTGTCCCACCACTTTCAAAAAGTCATCTCATTTTGCTCTTACCTTCCTCTAGCTTGGAGAAAGTCTGAGACAGGGGCAGTGCATCTTCCATTGGGACCTTGTAGACTAGCAAAGAGGGGAACCTTGGAAAAAAGGAAGAAAAGGTGATCCTGGCTCTGTTCTGGGATCAAAACTTTATGTCATGCTATGAATGTGCTGGATGATTGGACTTTTGCTTCAGGAATCACAGCAGGCTTGGATGTGGTGACATTATCAAATCAGACCCCCATACAGGGACTCTGAGCTGTTCATCGCTCTCCAGCTGAGATCCTGTGTCTGGCCATCGCACTGGATAACATTTTTAGGGATGAAGTAGTGTTAAATCACTATTCATCCTAAATGTTATAGTTACCTCTCCTGACGGGCTGCACTTGGGAAGATCCTCAAAATCTCAGCATGAAGCAGCTCAGTGTGCTCTGGCTCCTTGACTTTAATTTCCAGAAGGTAGCCTTTGCCAAACTTGTTCTTCAGATACTGAATGGAGCCAATACATCTGCGAGGGAGGGAGGGAGAAAAAGAGGTGTCAGTGTGAAACCATCGGTGCCCCACCATCTGCTCCTACCCAAATCGTACAGCTGGTGAAATCACGGAGGGCACTTAATGAGTGATGGACTTGGAGAGGAGAGGGAGGCCTGAGGAGAAACCCCTGTAGCTGCAGGAAGCCCTGGCTGTGCTGCCGCTCACCGTAGCTTCCCGGACACCATGATGGCCACACGGTCACACACTGCCTCCGCCTCCTCCATGTAGTGTGTCGTTAGAATGGCTCCTGACTCCTTGGTTTTCAGGGCGGCACGAATCATCTTCCTGAAGATCAGAAGGGGGAAAAAAGCTACCTTTGCTGAGAAATATCAGACACTTTTTCTCGTACCTCTGTCCCTCCTAAAGCCTCTCCTCTAAAACGAGTGTAAAAAGTGACATGCAGCAGCTACAGAATGATGTGCACATGGTACTAACCTGAAATAATGACAAAAAGGAATATTTTAGATTCAGTTGCATTTATGGATTCTTCTAAATCCCACATATGACTGTCCTAAAGTCTGCACTAAGGATGGATTCACAGGTAAAAGTGTTTTTCTCTCACGCTTTAGCTAGAGGGAACCAGGAAAATGGAGTTTTCAATAAAACCATTGGTAGGTGATGAGCAGCACTAGCCACAGATGGGGCAAAACACTCTTTACCTAACAGGCATCTACTCTTGGCTTCCAACACCTTTACCAGCGTGGTGGCACAGCACCTGATGTCCTACTCACCGAACGCAGTGATGCCCGTTGGGGTCCATGCCAGTGGATGGCTCATCCAGGAGCAGGACCTTGGGGTTGCCCAGCATGCACATCCCAAAGCACAGCTGCAACGGGTAGAGAGGTTTGGGTCAAACCTTTTGCAGCCCCATGGATTTGGGAAAAGCTGATTTCTATCACCCCCTCCATAAGAGACAAAATGATGCTCCCCCAGGTAGCTCAGAGCACAGGTGGGTCTCTCTGTTCATAGGGGATTTTTTCATTTGCACTAATGAGAACTGCAGTGCCCATTATAGGTTAAAAAGTCACACCTTTCTGCTTATTCCAGCAGGTAATTTTCTGGTTTTTTTATTTAAATAGTCTTGAAGCTGCAGAGCATCCACTATTCTGTGGAGAAAGGGAACAAACAAACAAAACCAATTTTTATTATTTCTAACTCAATGCCCTCAGCAAGGATTCACAAAATGATAAGGAAAAGGACCTTTTTTCCCCCCTTGTTCTTGACTCCTGCTTGTTTTCATTAAACATTTATTGTGTTATTAAAATGTAAGTGAATATTTGAAGCAAAGTGTACTGAATAAGCCACAAGCTCTTTTCTAAACCCATCATTAGTGTCAACAGCACTATGAATCCATTCCACCTCGCCAGCATCAGCTGAGCAGGCAGCACTTAAGCACCTTTCTTGTAGTGCCAAACTGTAACATCAGAGATTTTAGAAATGCTTCCTAAAGATAACATACTTGAAAGGACATTAGTGGGATATTTATCCCCGCTAAATGCACTTAGGCAAACTGGAGATTAACCCACTCCCTTAATCGGGCATTCAGCACAAAATCCCTTTTGCAGTTCTGTTTCCTGAGTTCCTTTCAAGGTTGCTTCTGGCTCAGAGTGAATTTTGACCTTCTGGTCTCCCTGCCATGCCCTAGGACTAAGGGATGAAATCCTGACCAACACCTGGAAACACCCTCCATCCGTACCGGTTGACTGCAGCAGCCATATCCTCCTTGCACACCCCTTTCACGGCTGCGTAGACCTGCAGGTGCTCGTGGACGGTGAGGTCTGGCCAGAGCGGGTCCTCCTGCGGGCAGTACCCCAGGAAGGCAGGCGTGGGGTCCTGGAGGTGGGAGGTTGCTCCATCTCCTCTCTTCATCAGCACCTGTACAACCAGGCTGATCATTCTCTTCTCTCATAGCCTTGCCCCAGATACAAGGGGATGGTTTAGAGGAAGACAATGGGGTTTGCTGGAATTTAGCTGAGGAAACCCAAAGAGTAAGGGAGTGATTTTTGAAACCCTCATTTACATGGTTCCTAAATATAAATGTGGCCAATTTGAGTAGGTGCAACTGTCAACATCTACTGTTGTTGAGTAGATGCAACTGTTTGTTCAAGTTAGAAGTAGCTTACAATATTTCTTATTAATACGTTATTTAACTTAATAGCACAATAAATTCAGTTAAAATCTTGATCCCTAATCATGCTTTGAAAGGAATTATAGCTTATCCTAAGTGCAAGGTTTGCTCTTGCCCTTTTATCATGGATTTATCCCTTTTCTCCAGGTGCCTCCTACCTGCCCGGCAGTCAGAGACGTCTCTCCAGCAATTGTTTTGATAGCTGTGCTTTTACCAGCTCCATTGGGTCCCAGAAGCCCTAGCACCTCTCCTGGAATCAATAGATATAATTACTCAGTAGTCCTCCCCATTCAACAAACATATCAGGCACGGTCCCACAATAGATAAAACATAACGGGGAGCAGTCTAATATCAAAGGTCACATAAGAGTAAACAGCATAAATATCCATGCTCTGAGAGCCCATAGTGTTTCAACTCGAACTGATGCTGCAAATCTGAGTGCTGCCCCCAGGCCCCTCAGAAGCCACTGCTGAAGTGTGCCCTGGAGAGAGTGGGATGTGTTATTCCAGATAACAGAGAGTCAAAGGTAACTACAGGATGCATCCACATCACGTTGTTCATTAACACATCAACCACAGACCGAACATGCCTTAACCTCAGAGCAAATAGGTTTGACCTTTACGTCCTTGCTCAGGGAATCTGCAGAGAATGAGCCCTCTGGGTATGATGGGGGGTCCAAAACAGGTCTAGGAGAACAGTTCCAGCTCTCACCTTTTTTAACGCAGAAGGAAATATTTTTTGTGGCCATTTTCTTCTTCTTCTTAAAAACAGAACCAGCTTGCTTGATTTTATATTCCTTGCACAGATTGCTGACAATTATGACTGATTTCTGAAAGCCAGGAGGAGGAAGAAAGATTAGTCTGTTATATTAAGACAGTGACGATCTCTCAGTAACATTGTTCCATTTAAAAAGTCAAAAAACCTTCTAAAGACCTTTGAATTTGTTTTGTAGTTCCCTGAGAATATGAGGTGCAACAGGACATTTTGTTGTCCACATTCTTCTTAACAGCTTTTTTCTCTGTCCTTTTAGGTCCCACACCCATCTGTCTGGGATTTTTATTTCCCCAGTGAGAACAATAAAGCAGAGCACTGACCTGCACTGATGATACTGGTGGTTTGTTTCTTACCAGCAGGCTTCTTGCTTGCATAAAGTAAAAGAAGACAACACTTGGTCTCACCTCTTCCTGATTCAGAGCCGCTATGGCAGTTCTCACTGCTGCTCTTTCAGCCTTAACATCTTCATCTTCCTCTTCAGGCTCCTCAGGGTGCTGGTGGCTGCTTTCTCTTCTTGGGGAAATCCTGCAAACCCACAGATTTGTCTCAGCATTTTGTCCTTTGTTCTCCACCAAAGCATTTTGGATAGACCAAGGGTGAATATCCCTCTGGTTCACTGTTTCCTGTGGTTTATATATTTATACTCTTTGTTGTACCATAACCTCTGAGCTGGTACTTCCACACAGCACAGGCAACACCAGATATATATACAAACCNAATATACATAGTAATATATATATAAAACCCAGTATATATAATATAAACTAACACTCAAGCTGGTTTATATTATAATAGCACTGTAGCATTTAAGGGGCTATTTTAGTTATAAAAAAATCACCAGTATTTAAAAAAAATAATTAAAAACAGGGACACAAAGGCAATGGTACATGATCAAAAGGTTCTCTTCAAGGAAAAGCAGTGTGGTAGGAGTTTACAGTTTGCATGTGTGTTTATACAAACCTAAATATTGGGTCCTTTCTCAGAACTGCTCTTCCATATTTTATCTCCAAATACCGAAGAAGAAAAATGAACCCCACAGAATGGATATAAGGCTGAAAAAAAAAGAGGTTGACACATTAACAGCCTTGCCTTGCATCCTATTATGGCTGAAACTGAGAAGATGCTGGTGGTGTTATAAAACAGTGTGTGAAAATAAAGTTCAGTCTAAACTTGGGTAATCTTGAAGGCTGAGAACTCTACTGTCACTTACCAATACTGCAGAAAATGCCAGTGGGAGAAGAAAACCACCATTCATTAAATAAACAAGGCAGCATTAAGTGATCTGGGTTTATTTAATTTTCCCTTCCCCATTTCAGAGGAGCAAGGTTATTTTAGCACGGGAGGTAATGTGTCATCCAGACCCACCAAGATCCTCCTCCTGCATGAAATGAGGGTTCTTGCCTGCTTCTTCATAGCTGAGGATGGTGTTAGAAGAAGACAAGCATTGCTAGAAAAAAGTAATCTGAAATGTTTTCTTACTGCAAAGACAGCTATTAGTACATAATTCGTTGGAGTCCCATCAAATAAATCATCTTCTTTCATAAAAATCTGTAAGAATAAAAAGAACCCAACAATCAACCAGAACGAAGTCCTGCAATTCTTTAGTATGCTGGCTAATTTTGGAAAGGTTAGAAGCAAACAACAAATACTTTGAAAATGTAAGTCCTTAAGGACATGATCTAGAGGGGGACTAGTCAGGGTTAGGCAATGGTTGGACTCGGTCTAAAGGGTCTCTTCCAACCCAGGTGATTCTGTGATTCTAAGAGTCACCATGCAGATGAACAAATACAGAGCTTTGACTTTGGGCATCCCAGTCCTATATTAGAAAATGTCATGGCCCTCAGCACGTGTATCAGACTGTCCTTCTGGGGGAATGGTCTATCACAGGGTAATATCTGGTCTCCTCTCCTTTGGGGTCACAGATAATAGGCGGAGGTGAGTGGGACAGGATACAGGAGTCCTCTCTTCTATTTGGGACTTCATTCTTAAGTCATTTATGGCTCATAAACAGTCTTGCACACAGCAAAAGGGTTTTGTTAAGCTCTTAGTTGACTTTCTATGACCAGCCTCAGCTGACAGGGAGTAATGTTCCTCATGAGTATGTTTCATACTCACTCTATTTCTATGCATAGTCAGATGCCCAAGTTCCAATTTCCTCATAGGGAAATTCAAGCCAAGTTTCTCAGCTCTGCAGGGAAAGAATTAAGAGAGCTGCCCTAACCTACAGCCAGAGCTCGACTTGGTGGGAAGCAGCTCCTAGCCACAACCAACAGCTGGAAGAATTAGATCTGATCAGGAGTGACTGTCTAACCATGCGCTCTGGTTGTTTGGGAAATCCCACCCATAAGAAGAAACTAGAGCCTTCCCAGTGTGTGGTTACCACCAGGCTTCCACAGAATCACAAGGCTGGAAAAGACCTTTAAGATCATCAAGTCCAACCGTTCCTGTCCTATGCTAAACCATATTCCTAAGTACCTCATCTACCCTTTTTTAAACACATCCAGGGAAGGTGACTCAGCCCCTCCCTGGGCAGCCTGTTCCACATCCCCACAACTCTTTCAGTAAAAATTTTTTTTCTAATATCTAATGTGACCCTGCCCTGGTGCAGCTTGAAGCCATTTCCCCTTGTCCTGTCACCTGTCACTTGGCTGAAGAGACCATTGACCACCTCTCTACAACCTCCCTTCAGGTAGTTGTAGGTGGTGATAAGGTCTCCCCTCAGCCTCCTCTTCTCCAGGCTGAACACCCCCAGCTCCCTCAGCCGCTCCTCAGAGGATTTGCCCTTCAGCCCCTTCCCCAGCCTGGTTGCCTTTCTCTGGACTTGCTGCAGGACCTCAATGTCCTTCTTGTGGTGAGGAGCCCAGAACTGGACACAGCATTCAAGGTGCAGCCTCACCAGTGCCCAGTACAGGGGCACAATCACTTCCCCGGACCTACTGGCCACACTATTTTTGATACAAGCCAGGATGCCATTGGCTTTCCTGGCTGCCTTTCCTCAGGACAACACACAATTGTGTTTTAAGGCGGGGTGCTGCTCCTTGCCCAGTGCCACCACTTACCTGCTGGCAGTTGATTGTTACACCCAGCAGCGGGTACACAGGAATCAAGAGGGCCAGGACGGACAGGGAGACTATAATTTCAGTTGAGAGATCCAGGACTCGGCTGATGATATAAGTAACAAAACACACCTAAAAAACAAACCAAGAAGGTAAGTTAGCTGATGGGAAGGGTTATGCTTGTTGCTGGTCTCCATTTCAGAAATGGGTTTCTAAAATTGAGCAAGAAATATAAAGATGAGAGACAGTGAGGGATCAGGAGGTCCTCAGCCATTTCTGCTTGATGGTAGGCTGCTGGTTTGGGTCAGCTGGGGAAACTTCTTCCCAGATACAAGGCTGCTTTGGGCAAAAGAACCAAGCACAGGGTCCCACCCTGTTCTTTCCCATCCCAGTTCATACCAAATAACCCATCTCCTTCCCGATCAGGCTTGGGCTATCAGCATCTAACCTGATAGCTCATATCTCAACACCTTACATCCCTTTGATATGAAGTGCTGAACAAAACAGTACATAACTTTTTTGCCTCTATTCTTGCACCAGCTCATTGTGGATCCAAGCATCTCACTGTGCCACAGCAGGGCTGTGGGAACAGAACACAGCAACACAGAATTGTCTGCTATAAAAGACATACTCCTACATTTATACTTGGTCTTTTCAACTCCAGCTCATCCTTAAGACCTCAGGACACTTGAATACATTCTGTAAGCCCTACAGAACATTACCTAGTGATATGCTTACCACTATCAGGAAAAAAGACCAAAAATCACAGTTCCAGCCTTTGCGAAAGACGAAGGAGATCACATAGATGAAGAGAACGATAGAAATTCCATTGCCAAAAATACTTGTGATCTGCAGAAAAAAAGGCTTTCAGTGGAGAAAATGGAGTGATCTAAACAACTAGAAACCTATATAAAACAATGTGGTTTGGTTTAAATACCACACATTAAGATTGAGGCATTCAGAAATTACTGCGATTTTATTGCCAAGTATAAAGGAGTACATTAAGTCAAGATTTATTGCCTCCAAATTATAGGGGGCAGAATAAGAAGGTCAGTAAGCATCTGGGGACCCAGACGTGGGCCAGCACTGTCTGCACCCACGATGTCGCAGCTACCCCTAAGACATGCTCAAAATATTACCCAAAATGTGAATTATATATTACTCAAAATATAATATATATATTACTCAGCATATAATCCCTCCCTAGTGAACCAGCAATCACCACAATGGGATGTACCAGCAAGAAGAGTCTGTCGATGTGCCCAGAAACCTTGCTGCTTATTGCAAACTGAAGCCCGAACATGGAGAAGAGAAGGAGCCAGCACAGTGGGATGTCTACCAGTGCCTGGCCGCACCAGTACGCCGAGGGAAGAAGCCCTGAGATCCGCAGCTGGGCACGAGCTCCCACCTGGGAAGGCACAATGCAAAGGAGAGTTTATTGTGGGTGCCTGGTTGGCCAACTACACCCATGGGAATGGCTCCAGGAAATAAAATGTTAACAAAAAGCTGATACCATTGTAATGCTGGGGTGAAATTCCACCTATTTTTGGTTTGAAGCATTTTGTGCTGGCTGCAAAGCTGCTGGTGGCAATACAGAGAAAAATGCCTCGAGCTGCCCATCATACCCAAATGTGGCCATCCCTGTGGCAATGCAGTTGTAATCCCTTCTGCCCACCACTAATCTGCTCCAATTCCAAGGAATTTACCTTGTAATCCTGCATGTAGCCCATTGCAAAGTGAGGAGGAAAACCAGGGAATAACATCAGCATATAAACAAGGTAAACAGAAACAAAATAATCCCAGAATCGTGGATTATCTATCTGAAACAAGAAGAACAAACCATTTGTAGACAACATCTGCACCGTAATGACTAGAAGCCACAATCCATCTCACTGCATTTCTCATGAAGTACAGGGCAGTACCCCACAGTAGAATCACAGACTGGTCTGGGTTGGAAGGGACCCCAAGGATCACAGAGTTCCAACTCCCCTGCCACAGGCAGGGCCACCAACCTCCAGGCCTGGAGCTACACAAGGTTGCCCAGGGCCCCATCCAACCTGGCCTTGAACACCTCCAGGGACGGGGGATCCACCACCTTTCTGGGCAGCCTGTTCCAACCCCTCACCACTCTCCCAATCAAAAACTTGCCCTTAATATATAATTTACACCTTCCTTCCTTTAGCTTTAAATTTATTCCCCCTCGTCCTGCCATTATCTACCCTTTAAGAGAGTTGATTCTCCTCCTGTTTCTCTGCTCCCTTCAGGTACTGGAAGGCTGCAATGAGGTCCCCCCACAGCCTTCACTTCTCTAGGCTGAACAAGCCCAGCTCCCTCAGCCTCTCTTCATAGGGAAGGTGCTCCAGCCCTCTAATCATCTTTTTGGCTTCCTCTGAACCCTCTCCAACAGTTCTACATCTTTCTGTTGGGATCTGAAACCACCTGTTGGCAGGGGGAAAGCTTTCCCCAAAACACAGCCTTGCAAAGTGCTTGGCAGTGGTGAGGACAGATGAGTGGTGTAGGTCCCACTCCTCCATCCCAGACATGTGGTGAGTTATCTCTTCCATCAATAGATAGCCCACAGCTTGAATAATGTGATGTAGGGAATAAGGAATCTCCTGAAGAACCCCTCCCAGTCATCCTCTCCATTCAGCAGCCCTCAAGACCCACAGGGGAAAAATTAGCTTCACTTTTCCTGCAGTCAAACGTGAAGTCACCAGAGCCACCACTGAGTAAGGTAGGTTTACAGGTACAAACAGCCCTGCAGCTCCTCCCACTGAAATCCGATGACTTACTGAGACTTTAAGCAGATTTAAGAACTATTTTCTGGCACCTTCTGGCTGCCAGGCTCTAACACTTACAGAGAAGAACGGATGACTCCAGATCCGGATGTGTGCAGTGGAATTGAGGGTCCTCAGCAGTGCGTTGCTAATGACATTCACAAGCACCGGGAAGCAGTTGATGGCCTCCACATGGCATAGCACAGTAAACCTGTAGCTCTTCAAAGAGTAAGGAAACAGGATGAAAACTCTTGGCTTTTCTCATCTGCAGGGAAGCAGATGAAAAAAGAGTGGCCAGGACAATCCAGGCATTAAATAATTCATTTTGCCTATGCTTTGTTTGCTAAAACCCAAATTACTAGACACTGGAAATCTGTACAGCTGTGCTACAAAAATGGAAAGTTTGAGGTGGAGAAAGAGAGAGATAAGGTGCCCTCTAGTAGTTTACCAGTTAAAACACTTCCAAATCTTTGTACCTGCAGGCCTTACTCAATAGGACCATCCCACAGGTAGAGCTGGTGGATACATTTTGTTTAATTATTCAATTTTTGGGAAGACACAGGAGGAAGAGAACAAAAATTGCCACCTGGCCTTTGTGAGACACTTTTATAGCTCCGTTGTGTTTTAGCTCCTCCGTGATATTTTCCTTGCTTGTTATTTCCACTGTGAGATCCTGGCTCTCAAGCGTGTGGATAAAGTCTTCAATGCTGGCTCCTGGTGTGAAAGCCAAAAGCAGAGGAATCACAATGCTGAAAAAACCAGGAGAATCTTCCATGGTTAGGGTTTTTTTTGAAAATCCATGACCACCAAACAAAAACAGATGAAGTCTAATGACTGTGGACGTCAGACAGCACATACGAGGTGGATCATTGTGCATTCATTTCTGTGAAGTTAATGGATTTCAGTCTCAATGACTGAATCTCCCCTTGTCATTTTTCTTCCTCTGCCTTTCTGCATTGCTACAAAATGAATTGTTCTTTGCTCATGGTCTGATGAAGCCAGCAGTATCATACTCTGGCAAAACAAGATGAAATAACATCCACTTCTAGGCATGCTGAAGGCAAATCCCTGGAAGTAGACCTTTAATTTGACTCTGTGTTAGTGAGCTTTCACTGGAGTATGGTCCCTGGTTTGGGACCTGAAAACACAGGGATTGTTTAGATAGAGAACTGAATTTGGGGCAAGGAAAGAACTGTGCCCCTTCTAATCCATTCTGCTATGACTCCCTTTTCACATCATTGCATCAGGATCTCACCAGCTGCTGAAGCCAAAGTGGGCTTCATCCACATCCCCTTAAAAATTCCAATGTCCATGCTCTACTGTCACCTTCACCATCCCTTGGACCCCCTCCATCCTACAACTACCTGATCTGTCCAGTTATTTTGCTTTACAACAGCAAGAAGTCCAGGACTAGGAAAGGATGTGGAAGGGCTTGTTCCCCTCACCTGTGTTGTTGAGGACCAGGAGGCTGGTTGTCTCTGAGTGAATCTTCTTCCCCAGGGGCAAGAAGTACTGTGCAGATGAGAGCTCCCAGGTACTCACACTCTGCCAGGCAGCAACCATGGACAGTTGCAAAACCAGAGGAAGCAGAAAAACCACGTAGAGCAGCAAACTATTGAGAAAGAAATGAATAAACACTCTGAAAACAGATACTGAGCAGAATGCATTTGCATATTGGGAATGGTATAGTATATTCAAGTAACCTGATGCTCTTTCATTTTCAAAATTTGGGGAAATTTTTTTTTCAGGAGTCTCACAGCTTGATCATTCACAGTGGCCCTCAAAATTTAGCCATGAGAGGACTTCAGAACTGGAGTGCTCAACTTTTTAGCACCATGAAATGCCATTCAGACTTCCTTAAGAGGCAAGTTTTCCATCAATCAGTATCTCACTTCTCTTTCTTGCATCCCACCAGCTTGAAGACCAATGAGGCCGAATTAATTCAGATGCTGGCAACATGAGAGAAGTTAAAAAAATATTGAAGGAGAAGTCTGAAAGTAGTATTTTTTTCCTCCTCTCTGCAGACACAAGTTTATTTTAAAAATTCCTCCTCCATCTGAAATAAAAGTGTTCCTAAAGGATTCTTTTCTTCAGACAGAAAATGGATTTCCCTTGCATAAATCCCTCAGTACAGCAATGAAAACACACAGATGGGAGATTTTATATTACTGGCACTGGAAAGGAGGATTTTTTCTCTCCTCTGAGTGCAGATTACCAAGATCATTCACAGCCAAGATCTGATATTAATTAATCCAAATGCTCATCAAAACGGGGGGGTGGGGGTGGGGGTGGGAATTGTCCCCCCTGCTGTGACTGCCTCCAGATGCAGATCTGCAGGAGGAAATCGCTCTGGTACTTACATCGAGCGCAGGTTTTTCACCGAACTCTTCAGCTTTAAGAAGCGCACCCGTGCCATGGCAGAGACCTGCTGCCTCCAGAGAGCCAAGCCATCAACTGACGCCTTCCCGCCCTCTGAGATCAGCAGGGAGGCTGGCTCCATCTCTTCGGGGCACCGCGGTCCTGCTTCTGCCCATTCCTCCCCAAGGACACGCTCATCTGCAAGGAGTTTTCCACAGATACATTTATGTCTGAGACCAGCTTCTATGTTGCAACATGTGAAAAATTAAGAGCCACCTCCTAGCAGTTGTTGGAAGCATGTCCAGGGTGATTGCAAAGCTCTCTTCAGCTCTGGACTGTGTATTTGCAGCCACAACCCTACCTTCTCGATTCACTGCGGCTTCTTCCTCCAGTCTCTGGAAGACATCCTCCAGGGTTGTCATGCTAACGCCGTAATTGATGATTCCCTGGCCAGAGCAGCTGTCGAGGCCACGGAACAGATCTGCAGGACAGAGATAATTCAAACACAAGCACAAACCTCCAAAGACCAGGCTTTGGTTCAGCTGAGTCAATCTGACTGGAGCATCCCCAGTCACAGGGAAAATGCTGATGCAGCAAGCTGCCAGGGTCTGGAGGAACGCAAACCTGCCTGATCCATAGCTCATGGGAGATGCTTTTTCTGTGCAGCACTTCAGACCATGCACCTCTAGGTGCCATGGGACTCTCAGACTGAGTGTGATGGGCACAGTGAGTGAGGGTGTGCCTGGTGCCATGGAAGGTACAGAGCAGTACCAGTTGTGTGGAGCTTGTCACTATCTTCTCTTTTGATAGGAAGAAAAATAAACTCTGAGTAGCACATATAGTCCAGTTTAGCCTGCTAGGTTCTTTCATTATGAATAGTAGAAAAGCATTCAACTGTACATGTTCATCTTAAACACATCAAGGCTAAAATAAAACAGGTCAAAAGTCCTTATGTGACCTCTGCAGAAAGCCTCCCCCTACATTTCCCTTTCCCCACATTTGTGGTTATTTTTTCTCCATGGACAATTCTCAAGTATTTTATATATATCAATTATATATATATTCTCAAGTATTGTATATATTACCTGGGAATTTATTCACATTTTCTAATGGCAGTTTGTATTGCAGCTCATACTGACTGTGTCCTGAGAATATGGCGTTGGGGATGTACTGTTTAACCAGAGATGTTATGTTCTCTAAGTCACAAGACTCGTTGACATGTATCCTGTACAGTGGAAACACACAGAGGGTTAGCTCTGAAAAATAAACCAACACCCCCAAAAAACAAAAGCCCTTAACCAAAACCAAAACTAAACCACAAACTCCCCCATTGTATTTGCTGTGCTGCATAAAACCCAAAGTCCAGCATGCTCCAGTCATTCCTTACTCTTGTGTGAAATGCTGCTTCAGTTAATTTCACAGAATCACAAGGTTGGAAAAGAGCTTTGAGATTATCAAGTCCAACCATTCCTGTCCTAAGCTAAACCATATCCTTAAGTACCTCATCTACCCTTTTTCAAAACACGTCCAGGGAAGGTGACTCAACCACCTCCCTGGGCAGCCTGTTCCAGGCCCAGAAGTTCCAGGTAAATTTAACTGAATACTAACTCATTTTGCTTTTTTTGACATCTGCTGTATGGTTTCCCCCTTACAGTCATTCTTGGTGGCTCCTTGTACATGGATGATCCCAGATACCAGTTGCTGGGGCTGAAGTAGATACCTTAAATGATAGCCAATCCCCCATTTTTTCTTCAAGAACAGTGAAGAGCCGACACACTTCAGCCTCCCGTGCGAGATAAGGGCCTTGCGGTCTGAAGAAAGGAAAAGCCAAAGGCATTTGTATTGTAGAGCCATGGCTCAAAACCCTTTTTATTTTTGCAACTGACCCTGACATGGACTTTCTTCTCCAGGGTTATTCTGTGGAGATGCTACAGGTTGAACCTGTGCTTACCTGCGAGGACATCGGCCTCATCCATGAACTGGGTGCTGAACAGGATCACCCGTCCAGCTCTGTGCTCCTTGAGGAGGCTCCACACTTGGTGTCTGGAAACAGGATCCAGCCCAGCTGTTGGCTCATCCAGGAACAAGACCTGCAGAAAGGATGAAGCCAGACAATATTTGTCACCAGAGCAATTCCACCTCTTTTGGGTTTGGTATTCCCCTGAAGACCTCAGATCCCAAAGGCAGGAGACCCAGGCCACAGTTCATGCCAGGACAACTATTCTGGGAGCTGTGCAGAGGTCTATCTATCTGCTTTAAGACTAGACTAGCAAGAGGGGTATGAATTTAGCAATAAATTTATTAATTTTAAGAATTATGAGCTCTTCCAAGAGGTCTGAAATCCCATGTGAACTTGTAGCCAAGCATACGCATAAGGCTTTAGTTATGTTGGACCTGAACATTCCCAATGTTGCAGAGCCACACTTTCTGCTTTACCTGGGGGTTTCCAAGCATGGCGATTCCAATGGACAGCTTCCGTTTCTGCCCACCACTCAGTTTCTCAGCTTGAGTGTCTTGAGCATTACCAATATCCAGCAGTTCCATAATGTTTTGCACCTAGAACAGCACACAGATGTCCATTCCCAGCACCAGTTGCCATTCCACCCTTTATTAGCTACAAAGGAGAACTGGCTGGGACTGAAGGTATGGTTTTCAGAGGGTGTGTTGAGGTCTAGCTCCTACCCACACCGACCCACCAGCAGCTGGAGCAGCCATTGCAGGGTCTGCTACATCACCTCATCATCTTGAGTGGTGCAGAGGAATCACTGTGGTGGTACCAAGCCCACAAACTTGCCTACTAACCTTTTGAGCTTCACAGTGAAAGAAGAAGCCTCCAGTAAAAAGTGGGGTGTGCCTACAGCCTCAAACATACCGCGGTGGGTTTCAGGGGAACACACCCTTACCTCTCGCTCTACATCTTTGGACTTGATGCCCTTGATTTCTGCAAAAGTTTTCAAGTTTTCTTTTACTGTCAGGACTTCAAACTGCAAGTTGAACTGCGGGCAAATGCCAATCATCTCTCTAATCTCTTCCCTATCTCCCAACTCAGAGAGCTTGCAGTTGTATATGCTCGCAGAGCCTGTTTATGGGAGGAAATGCAATGAGGTGGAACAATTTGGTTTTTACAGATATTTGGATCAAGCCCACCCCACCCCACCTCACCATTCACCATCCTACCTTCAGAAGGCAAAGTCAGTCCACTGAGCACGTTTAACAGCGTTGTCTTTCCAGCCCCGCTGTGGCCGAGCAAGGCAGTGATCTGACCCTCATAAATGCTTAAAGACAAACCTGGAATGAAAAAACCAACAAGTTTGGGAAGAAATTAGGTTTGACTTGGCTCCACCCATTCTTGAAGGCAAGACAAGTCAAGAAGCATAAGCCTTAAGTAGTAATAATTGGTCAGAAATGCATTGAGCAAATTGGGGTAAAGTTCTACCAACCCTGAGCTAAAGGTATAAGAAGCTGCTCTGTATTTAGCAGGAAAGAAAGCAATAAAACAATAGAAAAAAAATATTCTTTCTTCTCGTTACTCTCATGAAAAACAGAAAATCAGTAAAACCCGAATTAAATAGTGATTCTTTGCATCAATAAATATTTTTACGTTTGTTTGCACAACCATTTTTTGTAATCTAACAGGATCAAATATCACAGCTTTCATACCTCTTAAAGCTTCTGTCTTCTTGTCTTCCTTTTTATACGCTTTTTTGACATTGATGAGTCTAAAAGGAAGGGCAAGGAGGGTATTATTTCAGGATTCTTGTAGATACATTTCCCTGGTGCCCTTTTTTATTCTTATGTATCTGAATTTAAAATGGCAGATTGGAAAGTAAGAGGTATTAGGAAGCAATCCTGAGATTCAGTAGGGTTTGGTATGCTCTGTATACAGGCATGAACATCACTACCTGGCACACAATACCAGACCACCAAGTCTTGCACAAGTCAAGGTGAAGCCCATTGCAACTGATGACTGTTTTACAACAGGCTGCCCTCTGCGTTCCCCTTGTTATGCCTAATGGACAGGTAACAAAGACCACAGCAAACCACCCTGCTTTTTAAAAATCTGGATTTATCCAGATTTCATCACTGGTGGCAGGATGGAATTATTATGTATCTCATCAGCATCTTATCTCTAGTTTTTTTTCTATGAAACAAAGTGTTTTGCAAAGGCCACATGAACAGGAAAACTGCCTGGATAAGTCAAAACAAAGCTGACAGCAGAAGTGGTGATCTGTGTGGGCATTCAACTCAGAAAACATGAATAGCAATTCCTTCTCTGTTAACCTGATGGCCTCCTTCCCTTTGAACTCGGGGGACACTGGCTCTATGTCATCGTTGAAGAGCTCCTCAGGGCTTGCTGCGGTTCTGGGCATCTCCCTGGTGGTGCCTCTCCTGCTCCTCAGCCAGTATGAGGGCTTCAGGCAGAAGAAGGGGGGATCTGGTATGCCATATTTGCCTGAGAGGGAAGCAAAGAAGTTGAGTGTCAACCAAGACATCAACGTGGACTAAACATTTAGGAGGTTCTAGTAAGTATTTGGCTGCCTCAGAACTGGTACTTTGTCCAGATAAAAAGAGAGGTTTGGAGCTGGGGTGGATTAGACAAGAAGGTTGGCTTCAGATCTATAACTAATTATAGAATCATAGAATGGTCTGGGTTGGAAAGGCCCCCAAGGATCACAGAGTTCCAACTCCCCTGCCACAGGCAGGGCCACCAACCTCCAGGCCTGGAGCTACACAAGGTTGCCCAGGGCCCCATCCAACCTGGCCTTGAACACCTCCAGGGATGGGGCATCCACCCCCTCTCTGGGCAACCTGTTCCAGCCCCTCACCACTCTCTCCATAAAAAACTTCCCCCTAGTATCTAATTTAAACTTTCCTTCCTTTAGCTTTATTGAATTAATTCTATATTTTGCTTAATGAGTTAAAATATTGTCCCACACATTATTACATTATTTTCCCATAAACGGTTCAACAGCAGCATAGTTAGAAAGAGCAAACAGTAAGCACTTTGCTGCCCTTGATTTGGGCATTACCAGTGTGTGTCTGGGGTGGAAAAGTAATTTTTTTTAAGTCTAAAACCGGTTTTGGTTGAATCTTAGAGAGGAGCAGCCCATCATTTCCTTCCCTGCATTCAGTCCATATAAATCCAAAGTACAAAAGAAAAAAGTATGATTGTAGGCATGTGTGGTACCTACCTGGCAGAACTTTGTCAAAATACATGGCTAACAGCATGTACAGGATTGAGTCAAAGACCAGCATAATGTAAGTTGAAAATAAAAAATATGATTCATCCATCAGGTTAGAAAAAGAGAAACCCATTCCATATTTTTCTAGGTAGAAAACCTGAAATAAAGGACAAAGAAGAATAATTTTCTCAGGCTGGAAAAATAAGCACATGCCATCAAATCATGGATGCATTTGACTTTGTTAACCCAGAAATCATCTCCAGTACTCAACAATTCTTCTTCCTTTCTTTGAAGTGAGCTATGGAAAAATATTGACTCCACGCAGAGATCTTCTGTTTTCACTTGGAATTTTTTGGAACTATCCAGAAGCAGAAGAAAAGCTCAGAGTTTCCTAGAAAATCGTTCAAGAATCACAATACAGGCACCCCTGATGTGACAAAGTCACGACAAAGACAGTATAATTTTACATAGCCTTTGACTTAACCATATGTTAAATCAGCATTAGACTTGGTTTCTTTTTCTGCTAGTGCAGAAATCTCCCCCAGGCAGATCCTTAACTATCTGGAAATCAAATGCTAAATAACTGGAGCTAGAAAGCATCACCCTGAGCTTGATACGATTGATGGAAAAAGTGGGAAACTGCACAGAGTTATCCAAAGCAGGGATGGAGGATGGATGGCCTCAGCAGCAGACTCGAGTTATATTTGCAGTCTCTGCTGCCAGGAAAAGTTACTGCAGCAGGAGTGGAATGAGCGGGTAGCGAAGAGCTGATGTCCCCAAGTCAACTCTCATCTGCCTGGGGTCCTGCCCCAGCGGATAATGGTGCTGTTGTGTGCAGCTATGGGCTTGCTGGGGCTTCCCCAAGTTCATGCGGATGCTACAGAAGTGCTACAGCAGTGCACAATCACAGATTATTTGTGAGAGGGCTGTGGTTTGCTTCACATTCATTAGCTCTTTAAATGAGGAAAGGGGAAGAGGGCATCGGAGCTCCCCTTTGCTGCCCAACAGCAGCTTGGTGTGCGTGGAGCTTTCAAAAGAGGACGTGGATATAAATGAAAAGTACCTGAAGGTTTTACAGAAGCGGAAAAGCTGACCTTTGGAAATAAGGACTGTGGTTTCCTATGCCCTTCTTTATCAGTACAGCAGGGCTTTTTATTATCACAATCTGTGGCCAAATATACTCCTTCCCCCCTGCCCAAGAGGACCCAAGACAGCAAGATACTGGTAAGGTTCCTCTGCAGACACAGTGCCCCATACCTTTGCAATGCCAGCATTGAATGCAAAAGGACAGAAGAGACCGAGAAACCACTTCAACGGTTCTGGGATATTTTCTATCAGCACTGCAAGGCTCAGGCATCCGAAAAGAAAGGTGATGAGGAACCCCATGAAGCCGGCAAGTTTGGAGGTCCTTAGGAGGGAGCAGAGCATGAAAACCAGGTTTATCTGTAAGAACAGAAGTTTCCTTCAATCACTAAAGGAGATAAATGTCCTTAACAGCAGCACTTCCATTTGCCAGGCACACAAACACCTGGGGAGCTGGGTCCATGCACTAAAATACAATAAAGTCCTCTTTAGAGGGTTGATCTGAATTTCAAAGCAGGTCTTTTGTAGCCAATCTAGTGCCTGACGGACCTTCAGGCTGTAATTCAAATGGTGGAAGAACTTTTTCACAGTGAGGGCGACAGAGCCCTGGGACAGGCTGTGCAAGGGGATGTGGAGTCTCTTTCTCTGAAGATATTCAAGACCCGTCTGGATGCTGACCTGTGTGACCTGTCCTAGGGTCCCTGCTTTGGCAGGGGGTTGGACTTGATGAGCTCTGGAGGTCCCTTCCAACCCCCAATATTCTGTGGTTCTGTGACTGATGCTGAGTCAGAGAATCCTCTTTGGCTATTTCAATTAGTGCAGCCATACAGAGGATACAGTCCCACACACTGTGAAAAAGGCTCTGGAGTAACATTTAGGCTCATCAACTTCATAATACACTAGGTGGTGAGAAAATTTGGCTTTAAAACCCAACTTACACAGGCTAGGCCATACAGGACAAACAGCAGTAAAACCGCTGTGAAGCTGCTGAGGTAGAAAGCATCCTGCACCACGAGAGCGGTCAGCAGGCAGGAGAGGATGATCACGTAAACAGTGTACAGCAGACTCCAGGAGAGCCTGAAGACAGAAAGGTGGCATTACACTTCCATTTAGTGAAGAACTGCTGTTACAACTTCATCTGCATGGCAGAACCACTTTGAATTATAATATGAAGTATTCCCCAGGGTCAACTCATTCACACTCTGTGAAGAACAGAGAGCATGACCCGCCTTAGGGGGAAATATCCAAGGAAGAAGGGTATGCTGCTGCCATGCTCAACCCTTCTGGTTTGCCCTTAGAGTACTGGAGAAAACTTATTAACTCATTTAACTTATTAACTCATTGTGCAAATACCCAAGGGTGTACCGATTTTTGGCAAACAGATGCTGCAGCAGAAAAAGGAACTCACCAAAAGGCAACGTCCTGCAGCCCCATTGTCTTCATCAATACTTTGAGCTTTTTCTTTTCTTTTACAACATTCAGTGTTAAGAAATACATGAATGGAAAGAAACACATCACGATAGTAATCATGAAGTAACTGTACTCCAGCGTAATGGAGAAGATGACACTCCGGGACTTCATACGGACACCAGCAATTGATTTCATTTCTTCCCACACAGAATGATTTGTCACCACCTAAAGGAATTCAAGGACAACATCTCAGGATTTAGTTTATTCTCTACAGTGAGATGCACTTATAAAGGAAAATTTCTGTCACCAGCCCTAGATTTCCTTTTTAATGCCACTTATAGAAAACATCCCTATGGAGAAGGACTCATCTGACCCATTTGTGTGTCCACACCTCAGCTACACTCCCCTCCCTTCTCTATGCAGACAGATACATCCAAAGCTCTTATACGGTCCCGTTCCTCTCCCTACCCTGTTACACCTTTGAGAAACTATTTGGAAAGGAAGGACAAGAAGAGATGGGCATGCCTACTCTGAATCCAAGACTCCCTGCAGATACACATCCCACCCCAGTCTCCTGCAAAAATGGCCCTTTCCTTGGAATCTGAGAAATCCCCAAAATCAAACAGTGGCATTTCACTTGGATCCCAGCCTTTACAAGAAATTGCCATTTTTAAGAGGAAAAAAAAATTAAATGGAAAGGGTCCATTCAAAATTAAATTGAAAGGGTCATTTTCTGTGGGATCTGCTGGTTTCATTCAAGGTCTCACCGCTGCTGCAAACAATCCTGGGACAGCTGAGTATTTTAAGGTACTTGGTTTTGGGCAGCATTTTCTGCCAAGCCCATCTCTTGTTATTGTCACAGAGCAATTCGCCTTTCCTGCACCAAGTTTAAAAGTTTTTTAGACTAAAAGGACATCTACATCAGTTCAATTACCTCTATGATAGCAGCATCGATGCTGGACTGCAGGGACAGGAAGCCTTTGTACCAATACTTTGGGCTGTAACAGTACCGTGATGTGAAATTGTAACAGCTATCTGCAAGGATGGAAGGATAAGGGCATCACAGGTAAGAGCACTGAAACATAATCGGTTTTCATCACAAAAGTTGATGATAAGCATGCATACGTGCTACGGGAAACTCTTTGATTGGATGGTGACCCACTGACAAAACCCAATTAACAATTTATTAAATTATTTAATATAGATTATTCCAACAAAGTGATGCCAGGCAACCCCCACCCATAAATTCTCATTTCATATTACCTATGTATCCAAAATTGTCATTTGGAATAACCACATCCCTAGTAGGAAACCTGAGGTGGTAGGAGAAGTTGTCCTTAAATACAACCCCTATAATTTCATCGTTGGAAATCCAGGCTTCCTCCAGGGCTCTCTCATCATCCAGTGCCTCTAGTTTTATACCTGTAAGTTTGTAAGAAAACATTGCAATGAGCACCTGTGGGTTTGGGAGTGTATGCACAGGCTCTGGGTATAATCCCACTTTTTCAGTGGCACAACTCCTCCTTCCCAGTTCTCCTCCCTGGCCAGGGTGATACCTTAATGTATTCCATACTTCACCAGCTGGGAAGAAGCGAACCTCAAAAGAATGAGCCAATGTTTCTTAATGGCATTGCTCTACAAGGGCAGAGCTTTACACCTCAGAAACCTCACTAGGAATGTAAATGCTAGAGGAGGAATATTTGCAAGAGTGGAAAGATACCAGAGAACCACAAACCCACAATGTACAATAGGTTAAGTAATGGCAAAGCTAAATATTTAAAAGGAAAAACATACCAGTCATGACAGAGGTCAAGGCCACTTTGTTCATTATTTGCCTTGTGGTCACGGTGATGGGTGTAAAAGCGACGGTGACCCCGGAGGTATCGTAGGCAGGATCATCCAGCTGCCCGAGGTAGCTGAAAGGCACTTCGGGGTAGCGGATGTTCATCATGAACGAGCACACTATGAACATCAGCGGCAGAAAGAGCAGGGACAGCATCCACTCCTGGGTGAGGCAGGGAGCGGAGAGTTTAATGACATAACAGTATCCCAGTGTATTCTTTGCGGGATTGAAATATGAGCAAGAGGCTCCCAGTCACACTTCATAGATGTTGACTAACAAGGTCTTTGCGTTGAGCACATCACCTCAGTAATGCACCCTGCTCGAGGAGCCCGCCTGTGCTCTCACACATCACAGAAGAGACAGGAATATCAGCAGCTAAAACATTAAAGTCTTGTAAAGAGTTAATTCCTGGCCAGGATTTTTCAAAGGTACTCTAACACTCAACTTTACAAAATGGAATTGAGGGGCAGGCAGGGCTTCAGTAGTTAACTTCCCACTTCCCTTTTATTTATCTTTTTCAGCTTACCTGAAAACTCTGCATTTTCATCCTCCGCTTGATAAGTACATTTTTCCACAAAAGAATCTTAGTTTGCTGGAACACACTTATATTTCTCTGAGGCGTCTTCATTTTTAAACCTACAAACAATGTTTTTAAAAATCAACTTTCAAGCACAGCCCAAGGTGGAGCTTTCACCCACAGGGCCTTGCATGTGTGCACAGTGATGTTTTTCATCTCTCTATACTGCAAGAAAGACCTGAAGCTACCCCAACCTCCCACGCTGAGCATGAGCCAGTCCCACAGCACAGCTCCAGCCAGCGAGGGACCCAACCCTTGCAGCTCAGCAGCACAGGTTATTTATGCTATAAAAAAGGGGAAGATGATGCTACCCGACCTAATTGGCTCAGGGGGGTTTAATATCCAAGGAATAACTGCAGTTAAAATCACTGGAACCTTTTTGCTGGTGGTTTTAATGAGCTATAGGCTTCACACCAAGGCGTGTTGAGCAACTCCTGGCCGTGGTGTGAGCTGAGCTCATATGGAAAGCAGCACTGATCGAAGGCAGCTCAGAGCTACGGGAGAACAAATTCTTGGAAGTGTGTTTGGAGAGCTGTCCTTGCTGGGGATGTTAATGGGAAGCAAAGAGAGAAGCAGCCACGAGCGTGTGTTGGTGTGTTCCTCCGAAAGATGTGGCAGCATCCCAAAGAAGATGTGGAAGTAAAACAGGGATTTGCTGCCTAGATTAATGATGGTGGTAGAAATTTAAAGAAACAGGCATAAACCCAACGGTCAGAGTGACTTTTGCAGATGAGAGATGTCCATATTAACATCAGTAAAATAATTTAGCTACTCCAATGAGCAAAAAGGACTAAGTAACCCAATGCAAAAGGGTTAATTACATTCAGATGGCCAAACTGCTCTGCTGTCACATATGCAGCTAAAATATGCTATTAGACAAGATTGTGATCTTCTCTCTCAGAAATATCAGAGCATTTACAGACCTAATCCTTTCAAACCTTCCTGCCATACAGCAGGAGGATTTCTGTTCTCTTGTTCCCTTTGGGGAAACATGTCTCACGGTGCTGACAGACAAAACAGGGCTTATCTTCTTCCAAATATTTATATTCAGCCCGCAAGAGAGGCATCTCTCTGCTGTAACAAGGCAGCATGCACTGAAATGATGGAAAAGCAGAAGCAACAAACGGTCTTCCCCAGGTACATGCTGCAAGCACTCCTGGCACAGCATGGCAGGAGGATGGGGCAGGGACACGGGCTCAGGGGCAGAAATCTGCTATTTTCACCCCACTCCCTGAACAGATTTTTCTCTTACAGGTGATGTCGCTAGATGCAGGTGTATAAAAATCTGAATTGAGCCTGTGCTGTGATCTCTAGGCTTCCCCAAGGAGGCTGTGAAGTTAATCTTACCGTTGCTTGGTCACTTTTCCACCTCACAGAAGCAAGGTGTAAGGCAGTGTGTGTCACACGTATGCTTTTCCACAGCCAAACTGGGATTTGTGTCACAGCTGCAGCAGACTTCCAGTTTGTCCCTGACTAATGGACACAGAGTAATCTCGACAAGCTGAGAGCTTCACAGCCAGAAATTCCTGGGTGGGATGGAGATCCAGCACACCAGGTACCCGTTACAGGTGTCCCGCATGTCCTCCCTCCCCACCACCCCCTCAACACTGCCTGACCCCCAACCACGTTGCTGCAGGGTTTGGGCACTCTGAACTGATCTCCTTGCTCCTTCAATATTTCATGGGGAGTTTTTAAGAGGGTAAGGTGAACAGAAGACTTTACAAATTCAATCTTTAGCTTACACTGTGTGTATGGAAAGAAACCTGCTCCTCTGGATTACTTCAAACCCTGAGCTGAGCCTGCCTCATCCTCGCAGCACTGAGAAGCATGGGAAGTACACCTCTGCCATAAACTGGGCTCCACTGGTGTGCTATTTCACATCAAAGGAAGGTTGAAAAGAACATCCTGCCTTCAAGCAGTCACTAAGCTTGATCTCAAGCTGAACTCAGCTTGTTAGGAAGGTGCCCCGTGTCCCACCCACTATTCTCACCCAGTGTTATTGTATCATTAATTACTGGGTGTTTTCATACCTGTTAAATAACAATTTTTATTTGAGGAGGAAGGTTAAGCTTACCTTAATGGGAAGGGTCAATAGGAGCCCAGAGCTTGCCTGTTGGAGCGTGCCTGTACCAGCAGAGATGCTGAGCCTCCCTGGGCTGGGCTTGCTGGTTGTCCGAAGCTGCTCTCAGTGCTCCTGCGTCCACACACCAATTTTTTTCTTCACTGGGGCACTCCTGCCAAAAGGCATTCCTCACGCCATCCCTTTGCTTCTCCCCAGCTTCCTCCTCCCTTCCTCCTTGGCAGATCTTCCGATTTATTTACGTTACAAGAAGCAAGCGGAGCACATTGTTGTTGAGTCGCTCGAGCAGATTCTCTGAAACTCAGGAAATTCTTGAGTCTTGGCCAAGAGAAGAAAAAAATGAGCCCAACAACAAGCCACACAAGAATCCTTTCTCTGGCAAGCTCCGTTATGTTTCTCAGTGCAATCAGAGAGGCTGAAGTCAACAGAAATATCCCGGCCTGCTGCTGGAGGCAGGGGGAGCAGACGGTGCCTCTCACTCACCTCCGAACCTCAAAGGTTGTGTTTGTGAACTGTCTCGGTGCCACCAGCGACTGGCTGCCTCCTGGACCAGCTCTTTGGATTACAAAACACACTGTAAACATTCAGATAAACCCCTCTTGGCTAACTTTGTGTTTCTAAAGGGAATCGACTTCATTTCGTCCCCAGGCTGAGAGCGTGGTGGTCCCGTCACCCACCGCAGCAAGAATGAGGAACTGATGGGGAGAAGCAACCAGCTGCAGCAGAGGCTGGGCTTGCAAACACAGAGGAGCTGGATCTGCTTCCCTTTGCTCTGCCTAGCAGGAAAAACCCACCCCTAATATTTAAATAGAATTCCAATGGTTTAGGGCTAGGCAGGCTCTAGAGGTGTGATATGTCAGGACACAGAATGAAGTTAAGACCTGCCCCCAGAACATCTCCTAGGTGTATAAAACTTCCCCTCCCCTTTCATCCCTCCCCTGCAAAGGAGAAAAAAACAACCCATCGACTTAAGCAGTGGCTATGCTAGGTCCCAGCCTGGGAATTTCAAGTAAATGCCCACCTCCTTCAGAGAGGCACTGATGTTTGGAGGTCCACATGGAAAGCAGCTCTCTGGGCATCTGGGGGGCTACTTTGGGGCTTTTCCTGGCAGCAGCAGCCCATGACTGAGCCACGTCAGTCATCTGCTGGTACCTGCCTGCCTGCATCCTTGCCTGCATTGCCAACACACGCACCTGGGGCTCTATGATCCCCCTGGACCATCCGTGCCTGCATTGTTTGTACCACTCCTGCATCATCCATACCTGTATCACCAGCATCATCCCCATGAACCAAGGGAGATCATGGTGTGGGTGAGGGTCTTGCTGCTGTGTCTGACCAATGGGATGGCACTGCCCCTGTCCTCCAGTGGGTCCCCAGACCAGCTTTTCCCAGAGGCTGGGAAAACATGCTGACAGGGCACTGGGGGAAACACCTGGCTGTGTGAATGTAGGGACTTTCTATTTTATTTATTTATTAAAAAAAAAAAAAATTTAAAGCTAGCCTTGGCAGGCAGATGTCCAAGAAGTGATGCTGATCTGCTCAGATAGGGTCAGGGTGCTGGTCCCCATCTCCCCACCAGTGCCCCCATCACTCCCAAGGACCCACAGAGGATGGATGCTAGGGAGGAGCCCACTCATCTTCATAACCACCAAGTGAAGCCAGACACACATGCTGCTGTCCTGCTCCAGCTTTACTTTGGATCAAAACACATGTTATTTTGACTCTAGGTTACTATTTTGTGAAAGATCTAAGAGCTGCCAGTTTAACTTTTCCAGGGACTACCAAGTCCTTTCCTCTCTTTGCATCCCCAGTGGTAGGGACCAGAGGTGGGCCAAGGTGGCTGGGCTGGAATACAGAACAGCAGCAGATTTTTGGGTCCAAACACCCCACCCGCACCCGTTCACCAGAAAGCACCATGTTTGTGACACCAGCTGGAAGGATGTTTCTTGGGACTGAGCAAGCCAAAGCTCTGGTGTCCTCCTGCCATGGATGAATGAGGGCTTCAGAGCATCCTCTGAATTTGCATGTGGTCCTCTCCAACAACTAATCCCCTCCCCTCTCCCCAGCACTGCTGCACTGCCTGCCTTGCTGCCTGGGAGCAGTAATTCATCCCAGGAGGGTTATTCCTCAGCACAGCAAATCTTGGTAAGTCAGTCTGAGCAGGGATACAGATGGATGGCAGGTGGATAAAGGCTATTTTTATTAAAATAATAATCTTTTTCTTTGTGAGGCGGAAAACCTACAAGGCTGGATATGATGTGACACAGGTAGCTAAGTCCTAGGGCTGCATCCAGTCACACATGTCAGTGGCGCTGATGGAATACACTGACTATTTTCCTTTGTGACTCTGTGGCTCAGTGGTGAAGTGGTCTCTGCTCCACAGCCTTATCAGACACCGCATCCAGGTCGTGCTCTTCCAGGTCCCGGGTGAGGTCTATGAACACCTGCAGTGCATCACAGTGGAAACAACTCCATCATTGCCAAGAACAACTAGTATCTCTGCTGGTGACAAGCTATTTCTTCTTCCTATAGAAGCAGTTTCTAATCCATAACTTCTACATTGACATACCTGCTGCAGAGTGTGCAATGACAAGCTGTACTCCTCTAGCTTGAAATTCCGTTTAGCTGCAGCGAGATGGAGAAAGCATCCTTAAAAACCAAAGCCACATGAACAATTTGAAAGTGATCTCTCACAATTGATTACTTCCTTTTACCTGCTTCTAGCTTGGAGAAAGACTGGGAGAGAGGTAGTACACCTTCCACCGGTATCTTGTAGATGAGCAAAGAAGCAGTCCTGAAAAAGTAATTAACCCCCCCCC